>ML685786.1:1500050-1534507 GCA_007922175.1 Pelusios castaneus | reverse complement strand
CAGTGCTTCAACAGGCAGGGCCTGGGGTGAACAGGCACAGTAGCGCTGTACCCGTGCAGCCGGGGGGAGCTGGGCGCGGGCAGGGTCACAGAGCAGGGCCTAGGCAGTATATTGTGCTGGGAGGCGGGCAATGGAGTCAGTCTAAACCCTGCTGGCCTGCCTGCTCAGCCCCTGGGCTGCACCAGACCCACAGGCTCGGTAGCTGGCCAGGGGGTTGCTGGGCAGCACATGGGAGTGGAACAGCCAGGCCTCGCACGAGGCCCAGCCTTGGCCCAGAACAATGGCTCTGCTCTCGGTAAGTCCCAAATTCCTCCCCAGCCGGATTTCCGCTGGAGCTTCCGCAGCCTCCTGCTGCTTGCCCGACCCTAGGAAGCCTGGGGGAGATATCACTCTCCCGCAGGCAGGAAATGAGGCTGGCTGCAGCAAGCGGCACTGACGGCACTAGCCCCCCCCCCCCCAGGGCGGGGCACCCCCCCCAAAATCACCCTGTACTGACCCCTCGCAGGAGGGAGCAAGCACCAGCACTGCCCGTGGGGGGGGGGGGGCGCAAGGGGCCTGACAAAGCACGTGTCAGCACTGGGGTGGCATGGCTGGAACAGGTCGCTGCAGGAAGGGCCCGAGGGGACAGGGCTGGGGTTGGGAGCGAGGGACAGCAACAGACCCAGCCAAACACTCACACGGCCCCCCCCAGACCCTTCAGGCAGTGACCCCCCCCCAGCATAACCCAGCTGTTGGCCTGGGAGGGGGTGGGGGGGGGGCTGTGATGTTCCCCCACGACTGCAGCTTTGGGTAGCCCAGTGGGTGGAGAGCAGATCGGGGACCCATGGCCAGAGCCTGCCCCCCCCCCCATCTGCTTTTGCCAGCCCCAGAGCAGCAACCAGCCCCTGCAGTGTTTGTGCCACATGGTGTGGCCCACAATCCTGCCCACACTGCAAAAGCCTCAAGGTCACCTGCGCAAGTGCTGGCGCAGACGGGGGGGCCAGGGAGCTCCCAGGCCTTGCCCTGGGCCGCTTGTTCCTCCCATGCCCCAGCCCCCTGGGAACTTCCCCTCTGCTGCCCAAGTCAGTCCCGGGGGAGAGACAGTAGCACACACAGCAAACCCACCTCCCTGCAGCACCATATGCAGTGCCTGGCCCCCATGCAGGGTGCAGCCCCACTGGACGACCTCAAACCCCCCCCCATGGAGCGCCAGGCTCCTCCCCCCACAGGGAGCCAGCAGCGCTGAGCTGGCACACCCGTGTGTGTGCAAGAGGGTGCTAGGTGCTGCATCAGGGCGGGGCACCATGCACAGGTGCATGGCATGCCCCCAATGGCAGGGGCACGAAAGAAGTGACTGATTTGCCTCAGCAGAAGTTGTGCCAAGGGCTGGGGCACGTTCCCCAGTGCCCGGTCCCACAGGGGCCAGCTGGCTCAGAGCCTGGGCTTCCTCCCCACCCCCCACCCGAGTCCTTAGACGCAGCTGGGGCTAAAGCCACCATCAAGCCCTGCGCGGGGCCGTTGGGGGTCAGGCCAGGCTGCAGGGTAACAGCCAGAGAATGGGGCCGAATGCCCCATGCAGGGTCCCTGCCCCCAGGAGGGTGCAGCTGGCTCGGCAAGCCCCTGGTTCTCACCATCACGCGGCATCGCTGGCTTCTGCCCAGCCCAGCCTCCTCACCTGCTTCTGGTCTGGTCCTCCCTGGCCTCCCGGAGCAGCGCCTTGAACCGCCGGATCACCAGGCAGGCGACGGCAGCGCCCACCAGGGCCACGGTCAGCAGCGCCCCGCACGCCATGCCCAGCAGGCTCTGCTGGGTGACCCTGTAGTCACAGCGCAGGCCCATGAACCAGTAGTCACTGCCGGAGGGGCACCTGCCGCGTGCAGGGGGGGGGGTCAGAGGGGCAGGCTGTGCTCACCCAGCCCCACACCCCCTCGGTGCCCCTCACCCCTCCACGGCCCTCCCATCCCTGCCGCGGCCCAGGAAGGACTCAGTCTGGGACACCGGGGCAGGCGTGGCACCTGCAGGACCCGTCCCCAGGCCAGCTCAGCAGAGACCAGCCCCGCTGGACCCAGGCCACAGGCTCATGCAGAGCCGGCCATTTCTCTGCCCTGCACCCCCTGGGCCACCCTCGTCCCTGCCCCAGACTGCTCTGGGCTACTCCTGCCTGCCATCCTCAGCGCGACTCACTGGCAGACAGGCGGCTGGTCCCGGGAGTGGGTGCAGATGCCGCGGTTTTTGCAGTAGTCTCTGTGGCACACGGACGTGCAGCTGGCATTGTCGTCCCCACTGCTGAAGCACTCAAATCCGGCTTGGCATGAGAAGAGCACCGCGCACAGGTCCAGCTGTTGCTCTACAGGCCGACAGATCGTCTCTAGGAGCTGTACCCGCCTGCCCCGAGCCCCACAAAAGCCAGGGGGCACAGAGCCAGCCTCGCAGGTCCTGTGCCGCTCTCTGCCACACGCTCTCCAGGAGCCACTTTGCTCCCAGCACCCCACCTGTACTGGGGCTGAGGCTCTGCCCCAGCACCCCCTGCTTGCCCCAGGCCCCCCCGCCCGCTAGCACTCATGCAGGAGAGATCAATCCAGGGCTCGCGGCTCAGGCTGGGGCTGTGGCACAGGCAGTGGTGGGGCTGCAGTTGGGGGGAACAGCCAGGTGCCAGGAGGGAGGGGAGTGAACAGAGCTCTGGCCAGGGAGACACAAGCCAGCGAAGCTCCTTGGCAGTCCTGCCACTTTCCCCCTGGTTTCAAGGTAAACAAGCGGACTCCGCGCCGGGTCCTGCGCACCCCTGGGCAACTCACCCAGCACCACGTTCCACAGCACAGTGGCATTGGCGACGCGCGGGCCTGGGCGGGCAGCACCCAACTGCACCGTCTGGCTTACGAGGGCTCCCAAGCCCTGCGCCTGCCAGCGCACCTGGTCCGCAGCGAAGAGGGCGTCATATTCCAGCACCACGCTGCCTGCCCTGGGGAGGAGCCCGAGAGACGGCAGACATCAGCTCCCTCGGGCTCAGCCCGTGTCAGAGCGCGCCCGCCAGCCCGACGCCATTCCCTACTGGGCAGGAGAGAGTGCCTTGGCCCCGCGAGTTCTGGGGCTCACCGGGGGGGGGGGGGCGGGTGGACACAAAGTCCCAGCCACATGACAGCGAGGCGGGACAAGCTGAATCCTGGGCTGTGGAGTTCACAGCACGGGGGGGGGGTTGCGCCCTGTGCACAGAGGGGGGGGGGCTGAGTGCCGAGCACGCTGGTACCTGATTGTCTTCACTTCCAGGCGCTGGAATCCCGGCACAGCTGCAAAGAGGGGAGTCACCTGCGCAGAGAGGCGTGCTGTGAGGAGAGACCTGGGCACCCGCCCTTTCACACCAGCGCCATCGGAGGCGAGGTAGGGCCCCCCCCCCCCCGGCGGGGACACCCCCGGCACTCACCGTCGCATTGAAGCTCCACACGAGGCTGCGACGCGCGTGCGAGGCAGGTGTCTGGAAGGCACGGACGAATTCCATATCCAGTGCGAGTTCACAGGGGAGGCGGAGGACGGCCGCTGTGAGACGGGAAACAGCCCAAAGGGGAAACCGTGACTGCCCAGCGCCTGGCCCGGGCAGCTCTGCACGACGGACAGTGCCACGGTTCACCCTGGCCACACGTGCGGAGCTTGGGCCAACGGGGAGGGAAGAGATGGCACATGCGGGGCGCAGGCAGCAGACACCCTGACGGGCCGGTCACCCTAACTGCCGCAAGGAGGGGCCCAGCTGGCCAGCGTGGGAATGGCACACGTGGCCTTTGACCCCGGCGTGGCCCGGGCATATCTCAGCAGCACTGGCAGCAGACGCCTGTCTGGGGCCGGCTCATATCCTCAAGGGGGCCCTGGCGGGATTGAGGGGGCGCTCCCGAAAGAGGGGCTGCCCCGGGGCCCCACTCTGGCTGTGCCTGGCCCTGCGGCTCGATGGTGGATATTGCCATTCTCGTCACGCGGCTGGCGCTGGGCTGTGCCCACATTCAGATTGCACCAGCCGCACCGTAACCATACGTGGCCCCCCATGGGACGTCCCTGCCCTGCCGGGGGGGGGGGCAGATCCAGGGGAAGCTCTTCCCGACTGACCTTTGAGAAGAGGAGGCTGGTCTTCCACAACGAACACACTCTGTGCCCTGCCCCGGGTGCCCTTGGTGGTGCTGGGTGGGGGCTGCACGTCTGTCGCACCGGCTGGGCCAGGAGTAGCTGGGGGCATGCCGACCCTGACCGGCGTGCTGGCATTCGCCCTGGTGCTGCGTGTGGGATCCGTAGCATCCGCGCCCCATGCCCTCAGGGTCACTGCCACGGGGAGCTGGGGACTCCTGCTGCCAGCTGGTTGCCTCGCGCTTCCCGCTGTTAGAATCAGCTCTGGGTCGGGGGCCGTGGGGCTGAACAGAGCTGCCATGCTGCTGCTGGAAAAGCTGCCCCCCGCCCCACCTGAAGCTGGGGCATCAGGAGCTTGGCTGGAATCTCCTGGTTCTGACCAGGCCAAGGGGGTCACTGCCTCTTGGCCCATCCGCTTGGTCTCTCCTGGCCAGCTTGCAGGCGAGGATGCGGCCAGTGCAGCATTGGAGGTCCTGGGGTCCCACGCTGGAGACTGGGTGGTGGCCATGCTGCGTGCTGAGAGGCCTGGTACAGGGGGAGACCCAGAAACGTTCCTCTCTAAGGAGGATGGGGAGCTTGGCTCTGGTCCGGGCGGTGCTGGGGTCGCTGTCAGGCTCTGTGCTGTGGATTCTCCCTGCAGAGTGGCTGCCTGCAAATCCGGTTGAGCAGTCTGGCTGGGCGGCGGAGGCGGAGAGCCCAGAGCACCGGTGTCTCGCAGGGACCCAGGGCTATGGAGCACGGAGGGGGCAGGGTGGGAGGCTCCGAGGGACACTCCCAGCTGAGATGTCACTGGCCTGCCCGGGGCAGGAGCCAGAGAGGGTTGCTTGGCCCTGAGCGAGCTGGAGACAGGAGGGTGGGAAGATGTGCCCACAGATGCGGCACTCTCAAACACTCGAGTCTTCTCGGGAGGGGTGTCCGGGAGCCAGGCACGTGGCTGGGAGTCACTCGATGACCGCTCCAGGGCCGGCGCGCGTGTTGACAGACTGGGCCCTGGGGTGCGCTCGCTGAGAGACACATTCTGGCCACGCGCGCTGGGGTGAGAGACACCAGCCCACGTGCTGAGCTGCTCCAGTGGCAATGGGGGCTGGACGGAGCCAGAGGATGGGGCAGGGGCTGAGAGGCTGGCAAATGGCTGTAGGCTCCTGGCGGAAGCAGTTGGCACCCGATCTGGAGAAGCCCCAGCAAAGGACTCTGCCCCTGACACTGCCTGATGGGCCCCCTCTGTGTGCGTCTCATTGGAGTGGGACAAGTCCATGTTCCCTGGGAAAATATCAACACCTCTGGGCCCTGGTGTCTGCTCAGAGCCAGCCCCCACCAGCGTAGGGTCCAGGCCTTCCCCAGGTCCTTGGGTTCCCAGGGGCACCCTGTGCTGGGTGCTGGCACCCACTGTGGGCTGGACTCCTGGCCCTGGGCGAGCTGCCGTGGCCAGCAGCTCTATCATACTGTTGTCTGGAGGGCGCCCTGAGGTCCTGCCTGTCTCTGCCCCTGGATGAGCCTGGCTGGCCGCTCTGCCCCCCAGCTCCCAGGTCAGACCCTCCCCGCCATCTGGCTGCTGGGCAGGACTCCGGCTGGTCTGCCAAGGGTTGCCTGCTGTGGAGGCCAGAGTGTGTATGGGGACCTCAGTCTGAACTTGTGCCAGGGTGCCACGGCTCAGGTCTGGACCGGAGGCCCCAGTGGGGGCTGGCAGGCTGGCTCCTATGCCCAATTCAGTGAGCTCCACGTGCGCAGTAACAGCAGCTTCCCCGGGTGCCCTCCCCACCCCCTGAGCCCCTCCTCCAAAGGGCTGAGTGCCATTAACTCCCGTGCTCAGCGGTGCAGAGGGAGACACCAACGTGACTGGCCCCAGTACGTCGGCCGCACGACCCTGGCTGGTCTCCTCCTTGCGCTCACTGAGGCCGAGAGCAGCACGTGGCGTTTCCACGCTCCATGGTGCTGAGGCCCCTGGTGGGAGCGCGCTCTCTCCACTGGTGTACACTGCAGCCATTCCTGGGGAGGTGCCTGAAGGCACCCGGTTCCATGGAGAGACCTCCCCAGGGACAGAGCCGGGGACTACCGGGGGGGGCTCTGTTTGGAAGATGCTGCCCCCTGGGGAAGTGGCAACTTTTCCCCTTGTGTTTCCCACAGGGACTGCCCCAGGGACAGGCACCGATGTGGGAGCTGCTGCCTTGACCTGTGACAAGGGGCTGCCAGCCCGGCCAGTGGGCGTCAGGCGCATACGCATGTCCAGCTGGCCGGCTTTGTCCCAGGGCTCTGCAGTCACCAGCGGCTCCTCACGCGCAGCATTCGTGCCATCTGAGGCCCCTTTCCTTCTCCTCCCCAGCCATGCCGTCTGAGGCACAGTGGCAGCATCTCTCAGCACACCTCCACGGCTCTCCTCGGTGCTGGCTGGCTGAGCCGCAGGACCCTGGTGGGGAGGAAGGCTTGGGCGCATGCCCAGGGCTGCGTCAATGGTGCTGTGAGGATGCTCTGTAGCTCCAGATAACACAGGCCCACTCAGCTTCACTGCGTCCTCTTGTGACTCCACCTGCCCAGCACCTTCCCACAGAGGCCGTGGCCACCCCAGGACAGCCACACCTACGGGGAGAAAGGCAGAGAGTGGGAAATGGCTGGGACACCCTGGGCAAAGGGAACTTTTACTAGCCCAAGGTCTGGAGTCAGAACGCCTGGGTTTTCATCCAGCCCTGGGCCTGAGGGGGACTCTCCATGACCCCCCTCTGGACCGTGGGAACCGAGGCGCCCCCAGGGATGTGCGCAGCGTGGGGAGAGGGTTTGGGAAGCACAGCTGAATGCTGAGTGCGCTGGTGGGGCTAGACCACGGCAGGGGAGGGAAGGGAAAGTCTGAGATGCCAATGCTGAGTCCGCGGGTTCTGCCGTTGCTCTGTGCCCCGTCTCCGCGTGGGGCAGAGCCCCAGACACGTGTCACACAGGCTCCACTGAACGCAGAATCCAGCAATGCCCCGTCATAGCCACATGTGCAGCTCACCCTCACCAGGACCCCACAGCTCTCTGAGCACCGTCCCAACAGTCCCTGAGCTCTGAGGACTGGGATGTGGGAGGAAACCCGACCCCCAGACCAGGGGTCCCTGGCCAGGAGGATGGCTGGCAGAGAAGCCCAGCAGAGGGGTGGGAAATAAGGCCACACCAGTCTGTTGGGCTGGTTGATCAACATGATTTGCATGGGGCAGGCGAGGGGGTCAGTAATAGAGGGAGCACCCAAGCCCCTCCCAGGAAAGTGGGAACATCTTACCCTGGGAATCAGAGCCCCTGGCTCTCTGCGGCTCCCCCCGGGGGCATCTTTCTGACCCATCATTGTAGCGAATGGCAGAGCCTTTACCTGTCCGGCAGCGTTCCCCCGTCCAATTCCCAGGGCAGAAGCAGGTCTGTGCCGATCCTTGCACGGCGCAGCAGAGGGCCAGCCGCGCACACCTGTCCACAGCAACTGTGGGGAGCGGGCACTGGTCATCTCTTGGGGCACGGATCCCCCTCCTGCCGGAGGAGCAGCACAACAGCCCGCGTGCCAGCCCAGTGAGGCAATCCTGGCCAACATGTCCCCACAGACCCACGTGTGCAGCCACGGAGGTTTCAATGGTGCAGTCTCTGAGCCAGGCCTGGGCAGTGATTGCACCGTCACCATTAGATAAATACAGAACAATCCCGTTGTACAGTATCTGAAATAGTCCCTAGTTCTCTGTTTCCTAAATACTCGACAGCTTCTGCACCCCCAAGACCCTGTCTCCTGGCGCTCACCCCAGAAGCTCAGGGCATTTCCTTACCCAAAAGCCAATCGAGTCCTTTTTCAATCTACAGAAAGTCCTTTTTCTGGAACTCCTCTGCTTTAGGCCACCAGTCACTTGGGAAATTAACCCTTTGCAGTGTCAGGTTTCACCGAAAGCTATTTCCTGTGAAAGGAAAGGCTGAAGCACCATTCAAAGCCCAGCTGGCACTCACCAAACCGCCTTTGTCCCCACCTGTATTTGCAGGAATAAATAAAATAGCAATCTCCTAACCCAAAGGCCTCTATTATCTGAATGTAGGTTATATCATGGGAGCTGCATCACTGACATGGAAAATGGCCCCTCTTCTCTGAATCGCCATTGATCCAGATAAACTCCACAGTCCCCGTTTCACTCAGGTAATGAGCTAGACCAGCCCCTAACACAGATGAATTAGACAATTGCACCATAGAAAGACTGGGCCTCGATTCCCTGATGTGTGCAGGCTACACGCCTATTCGCTCACAGGAAGCATATCTTTGCTGTATTTTGCACAGCCCCTGTGCACAGCTCACAGCCAGAGCAGATGCACAGCTTTCCAGTGAACTGCCATGAAATCAACAGCCATATTTCCCAAACACCCAACAAAACAAGTTACCTTCAGCACGTCTGCGACAAGTGTTTTAAAAAAAATCACAGACCCTCTCTCTGGGGAGATTTTGAAAATTCACACTCAGAGTCAGCAAAGAATTTCTCCTGGGCACATCAAATGCCTTTTGCAGCATTTCTCCCCATTTCCTCTGAAGCAGCTGGTACTGGCCACTGTCCAAGGGAAGACACAATGCTAGATGGATTGCTGGGTCTGGCCATTCCTAGGCCTTGAATCATGTAGCCTTTGAAGGGCCCAAGCTGAAATCTAACATGAAATCCTCAGGCTAAGATTAAAAAACCAACGTGTATTTTTAATTCTCTCCAGTCCTTCTCCCCAGGCACACTGCCTAGCCAACTGCAGGCTGCTACTGGTGGTCAGGGTTGGGCCACACAGGGATAAACCCGTCCATCTCCCCGTGGATTTCGCTCGTTGCTCTTTACGGGTGACTCGTTTTGGTCAGTGTAAACTCAATCCCAAGAGACTAAACTAAACCTGCTTTAAACTGCAGTAAGTGACCACATGCCTTTGGCCCTGGATAACCCTTCAGCTATAGGAGGGCAGCTTTCTCCTCCAGGCAGCAGGGGCCTGCACCCACCCACCCACCCGGGGCCTTCCCCTGAGCCCCAGCCGCAGCACCCTCTAGTCACCTAGCGTCCCCCGAGACCCACACCCCCACGGGGGCACTGGTGTCTCTAGACCTGCCTGAGAGCCGCCTGTTAGCCAACAGCAGCCTCTTCCCTCCGCCACGCAGGGCCTGCGCCGACGGGAGACCAGGGTGGCCTGTGCGCGGCCGAGGGGAACAGCTCCGCGGGATCTTACCCCAGTAGGTGACAGTCACAGGGGCATCCAGGCGCCCTCTGATCACGGTCCTGCCCTTGCCCGTCAGGAGGAAGCTGTGGCCAGTGTCCATCGGCCCCTTCCCGCTGAGCCCTTCCCCTGGGCTACCCTCGAAGTCCACACTGAGACTGGGGTGAGCAGCAGCCTCCAGGGCTTTGATTTCCAGGCGCACGTCCTCGGAGGGCAGCGCCGCGATCACCCAGGTGCAGGTTCTGTTGGGCGAGGCCGGGCCCCTGGCAGCCGGCAGCTGGATGGTCCCGTTGGCTGCGTCGCCCACGTCTCTGGAGCCACCGCAGCTCTCGTGGTCCTCCGAGGAGCCAGCACCCCCTAGACGTGCAATCCACGCTTGGGCAAAGGCTTCCCACTGCCGGGGGCATCGCTCCGGGAGCGTCCCCGGGCCAGGTGCTGGGAGCCAGCCTCCTCCGGGCATCGCCCTCGGGCCCAGCCTCCTCCTCCCCCGGAGCATCCCCGGCCAGGCCATGCGCCGAGCCTCCCCGCACCCGCTCCCCGGCGAGCAGCAGCGCGGCCCGGAGCCCGGTCCAGCCGCCCCCGCTGGGCCCGGGTCACCCCCGGTCCGGCTCTTACCTGCCGCGCCCAGCAGGGCCAGGAGCGGGAGGAGGCAGCCCATGGTGCCCGCGGGCGGAGCGCAGAGCGGCCGGAGCCGGAGCCGGAGCCGGGGCTCGGGAGGGAGGGAGGCAGGAAACCGCCCCCGGCTGCTGCGGCACCGAGAGGACGGAACCGCGGACAGCAGCGCCGCGCACCCCGCCCCCCAAACCCCGCATTGCCCCCGCCCCCAATCCGCCCCCCAAGCCCCGCCCCGGCCCCCCAAGCCCCGCATTGCCCCCGCCCCCAATCCGCCCCCCCAAGCCCCGCCCTGGCTCCCCAAGCCCCGCATTGCCCCTGCCCCAACCCCGCCCTCCAATCCCTGCCCCGGCCCCCCAAACCACAACCCCGGTCTGGCCCCCCAACCCCGGCCCCCAAACCTTGCATTGCCCCGCCCTGGCCCCCCAAACCTTCCTCAGTGCTCCACCCCAGCCCCTCAACCCCCCAGTGGTCTGCCTGGCCCCCCCAACCTCCCCAGCAAGTCACCGTCCCCCCAGCTCCACCACACAGCCCCGTGCTGGGCAAACCGCCCCCTGCACAATGTCCACACCACAGGCCTGCACTGCTGCCCAGGGCGAGTGAGCTGCACCCCCACACCAGACTAGTGCTGAGTGCAAAAAACCCACAACAAAACCCAGACACGTTCTGGGGACAGGTCTCTGGGCCGGCCCCGGGAGCCAGTCTGGGCTGTTCTGGAGAAACATCTGGGATTCGATTGTCCAGAGGACACCCAGCGTGACTGCCGCACACAGGCACTAGAAATGCAGCCATCCAGCGAGCCCCACACATGGCGCTTTTCACCTACAACAGACAGCCTGGCAGCAGGGGGGGATCAGGTCACAGCCAAGAGGACCAGAAACTTACCTTTTAGAAAATGGAACAGTCTAGCCCCTGGGGATGGGGCATCAGGAGTCTCTCTCTCCCTCTCTCTCTCTCACACCCCTCTAGTGCAATGCCAGACACCCCCTCTCCAGTCCTCACAGCACCTATGGCCAGCTCAGTCCTTTCCCAAACCCTGCTCTAGCCCCACCAGGCACCGCACAGCCCCGTGTTTTGGAAACTGACAGTGGACAGCTCAGGGGCTTGGCCAGGCACTCTGGTGGCCCTAGAGTGTTCCCAGCCCAAACAGGCCCCCGGGTCTCAGGGAATTAACTTTGTTACTGTTCAGGGGCCCTCTGCAAATTGAGGCAGGGGCTGGGCGCAGACAGTGTCCCGCTGGCAGTCACCGGTGAAGGTGGGGGACATGAGCGGGCCTTGTCTGCGCTCAGAGAGAAAGTCTGAATCCGTTGAAAATCCTGTGCTATTGAAGTGGTGCAAACCCTGTGTGGGTGCTGCATGCACCCTTTAAGTCCAAGGCAGAGTGGCCCACAAGGTTTGGCTCCTGTTCAGCTGAGGCATCGGTTTAAAACTCCTGGAACTGAATGCAGACAAGCCGGCCGCCTCCCCACTGGGATGTAGGAAGCTCTGTAGCCAGTCCCTCCAGCACAGCAGCCCTCTCCATCAGTGAGAACGCCGAATCCTTCCGAGGAGGTGCAAGAAACCGCCTAGCGGATGGCGATAGACTAGCTTACCGGGGGGAATCCTGAGGGTAGCTGTGTACAGCAAAAATGAGAGTCCCGCGGCACCTTAAACACTAACACATTTCTTCGGCCGTAAGTTTTCATGGGCTGCAACCCACTTTGCCAGAGGCAGAACCTGAAGTGGATCCTGTCTCTGAGATCTGTGGATGAGATGATCCATGTGCACACCCAGTCATTGGGTAACATCCCGTGGGACCATTCATCTCTGATATCGTGTGGCAATGGATTCCACCGGTTAATTTTGTAATATGTCCCAAGTATTGATGTCTAGCCATTTGAAATGGGTTGGCTTTCAACTCCAAATCCTCTCCCTCTTGTATCACAAGAGAACGTACACAGAAGGGGACATAAAAAGACCACGGTCGACAATTCCCAGAGCCATTCGGACCCTGGAACGTGTCTGTAATGTGTGTCTGACTCTCCCCATCAGCTGGTGCTGAAAAGACATTGATCATAGTGGAGTTAACGTGCAGCTGCCATTCCCTCAACAGCACAGGGAGGCAAAGAGCAGTGAGGAGAGGGGCTGCTAGGGAAGTACATTGAGGCAGGGTGTGGGGGGATTGGACTAAGATGGCAGGGCAGGGGCAGCATGCTTGGAGGGACGGTTTGCCCATGTACCCGTTAGCTTCCTAGTTTCAGTTGCAGATCCTGCCACAGCACAAAACACGCCTGGACCCAGGCAGCCATCGGTGGCTGTCACATCTCTTGGCAATGAGCTGATCAAGCCCCTGAACTTCTATCCTGTGTGATCTCAGAAGCGAAGCAGGGCAGTAGCTGGGCAGGAAACTTGCAAGGGAAAGACCAACGTCACAAGGAAGCAATAGCGATGATGCAGTAACTGTCCCGGTGCATTGTGGGATCACTGAAGCAAATACGCCGCAGTGCCAGGATTGGACCAGTAACAAGGGGCTGGAAGTGGCCCCGGCTTAGGAGGAGGAGCAGCTTATCTACAGCATGCGCAGCTTCCTAACCCCTAGGGCCTGGTCTACACTCACTGCGCATTTTGGCAGCAATTGAAGGGAGATACGCAAGGGTATCTGTTTGCTTTCCTAACACCGCGGCGTGCCCACTGTCCTGAGTCAACAGTGCTATGTTACTCGCTGGGGTGGTCCCTTCCGGGTTTGGTTTTCATCTTTACTGACCCTCAATGGAACTCACACCATTGATGCTCCGCGGTTGTGGTCCACCGCCACGATAGGCGGGCCCTAGAAAACCGTCCTCATAGATTGCGTGATCCAGCTGTATGTGAGCTAAAGCTGTGGCTCTCGCCCGGGGTCCACGTACTCCTGAGGGTGCACGTCTTCCCAGAGACACATCAAGCCACCTCAATGTCTGTCTACTTTTTGAATAGGCTACATAGAAACGCTAGCAAAGCCAGTCACACTAAAATTGCCCCATGACTGGAGCCAGCTCGACATGCGCCACACTGAAATGTCCGTCAGTAACGGTGAGCCCTGACACTGCGTGTAAGCAGGCTGGTGAGTGAGGTGAAACTTGGGGTACACAAGACAAATCAGACTCTTGAAGGGAATAGTCTGGGAAGGATGAGACCCCCAGAGCTAACGATTTATCACCCACAAAAGAGCTGGTGCCAATCTTGTAATGTCTCGCCTTTGGCAGGAATGCTGACATAAGGGCCTTGGGTAATCGCTCTTTAGACCCCCTGTATTTCCCCTGCCCTTGCAGGCGGAGTGCCTGCTTCCTTCACCTCGTCCCTCAAGCCCTTGGGTAAGATGGTTTGTTAAAGAAGGGCTGCATTTCAGTCTTTGTGCGTACAGTCGAAGTAGGGAGGTGCGCGGAAATGGAAGAGCCTCTGTAACTGCGAAATCACTTCATCTCTTCCACAGTTTCTAACTACAAAAAAGTTAATCCCTGCAACCCTGGCAAAGGAGTGAGATTCGGTCTGAGCCGTAAGCACCCTGCTGGCTGAGCACACAGTTCAACAGTCACATTTTAATTTTAAAGTCGAAACACTTTGAGACAGCAAGCTGTGAAAACAAACACCTCCACAGTAAGGAGCCATGAGGGGCAGGCGGAGGCTCCAGTTTTATTTTCCAGCCGCCTCTGAATGTCAGAGGAAACATATAATCAGATGACACTTTCTTGGCTCTGAGCCTGGGGGTGCCGCTGTGACAGATAAGGTGGTTCTTGGCTCAGAGGAAAAAGGAGCGTAGTGTCCAGCAAGAGCTTTCAGCTCTGTCATGGGAGAGATTTCAAACAAGCCCTTACAATGCAATTACCTTTACCATAGTCCTGATTCCACGGTGGGTTTCAGCAGGGGAAAGTCATTACCCTTTATTTTCCAACACGTAAGTAGAACCATTTTGAAGTGATATTTGAAGTGAATATTTACCTTTTACAGGAGTTTATTTAATAAACACACCAAGCAGCAGAAAAGCAGCTGGTTTACTGGAAGGAAGCAGAGACACTGAGCTTACTAAGATGTGAAAAGGAAAGTGAGCACTCAGGTGGCAGAAAGTACAAGTTCTTTTAAGAAGTCAATTTGAATGCAGTTTGGGGATGATGCAAGACTCACCTCTAGCCATTCTGAAATGGCAATAGATGGGGGACTCGTAAGAGGGTTACCCACCAATAGCTGCCCAAAGACCAAGCTTATATCCTTCCGAATCTACATGCCAGGCTTTAGGAGATGCTTGTGTCACTTACAGGTGAGCGGCTTGGATATGGACGAGACCCTGATGAAGGTGTCACGAGCATGTGCGGAAGCCCTCTAGTACATGTAAGTAGTAAGGACATTTTTTTAGAAAAATTAAGTGTTTCTAAATATAGTTCTACAAGATGGAGGACTCGGGTTTGAATCTTGCTGCCATGTACGGGATGTTGGCCATAAACTTCTGCAGTCTACCATCTTATTTAACATCACACAGGGGCACTGGAAAAATGAGAACCTTCTGTGCAAGACTAATTACTTTATAAACCCTGTGAAGTACTATGGCTGTTTTAACAAGAGAAAAGATTACTCAGTCACAGAGCCTCAGGACAGGGATTCACAGGCAACCCCAACGCGCAGGTTAAACCAGAGCTACGAGACTGGCAGTGAAATGTGTGGGAACCCTACTCTTGTGCAGTTCATTGAAGACGTGCTCCAAGAGCTGTTTCAGAACTTTGGAGGAGTTACTCTGACCCCAGATGCTGAAGGCCCAGAATAGATACAGCATGGCCTGCCACTCACCTAAACATTAAGGAGCCAGAACCTTTTCCCACAGAGGCAGACTTAACACTTTAAGAATGGCCAGAATCAGTGCTGGGACCTTTTATTCTGGACTAGTGACATAAAGGCATTGTAGAACAAAATCATCAAGACAATATTGGTCTTCTATATTTATTCTTTTTAAAGGCCAATGCATATTTAGACTACATTAAATACAATGTCCAACAGAACTACTGCGGCAATGGTACAGTAATGTGCGCTGACATCCACACACTTGCTGATATCATCCCAGTCTTCACAGCAGAAGAGACTTTCCTGTCAAAAAAAGCCACACAGATTTGGTGTTTCAGAGCTTGTAAAATAAAATGTGCAATCAATGTGAACTGGCAAGGTCCGATGCAAGACGGGCACAAAACAACACTGCCTTAGCTGTGGTCAGACTCCCATCTCCACTCATGGCATAGATAAAGCAGGAGTAGCTGTGCCCACTGCCCACCACGCTCCGCAATCCTGATCTGGCGGGGCAGAGAGGTGCTGAGGCAGCAGACAGTGCTTGGCATTCCGTGGGGCCTGCCAGACGGGAACCAGCTGTGCTGGTATTTCCCTGATGCAGACAGCCGGGAACCAGACGGTCATTTCACCGTGACGGCAGACTTGCCATCTAACACTAAAGTCTGTGCTGGATTCCTTTTCAGTACCTCATCCACAGCCATTGCACCAACCACAAGTAAAGACTCCTGAAACAGACTATTTCTCTGCTCCAGTAAGCCCATGTTGATTTTACCCTCTCTGGCCTTTATTATAAAAAGAAGTTTCTACTTACTCAGCTTTAAAGAACTGCCTTTATTCATAGACATCCTTCCTATCCGCAATGTAATCTACAATCTCTTGTGGACACATTAGCTTCTCTGCGTCTCCATCGGGAATTTCAAACCCTGGAAGAGAGAGGACATGCTTGGTTTGGAGAAGGGAAAACAGCAATAAAGCAAGAGAAAGCGTAATACAAACTCAGATGCCTGTGCCTTGGGTCTGCAGTCAGGTCTCTGCTCAGCAGTGCGGACGCAGCTCTGGCACTTCTTATTGCTATACCCTGCTGTGCCTGACCCAGCAGCGAGATTGGGTGGAAATAGCAGTTCCGCCAGATTGTGACGCCTCACTAACAGACTCAATGCCCTACCGAGCTCAGCCAAGCTGCTGCTGTGTTCCCAGAGCTCAAACTGAGGTTGATACGCAACACACGAGATGGCGAGGCAGCAGGCTACGTACACGCAAGGGAGAACCCAAAGCACCAGTCTGTTTCAGAGTTTTCTACCAAGCATCATTATAGCAGTTACCTTTTAAAAGTCTCCTGACTTCAGCGGGTCAGGGACCAGCTGATGTAGCAGAACTGGTCGCTGCACTGTCTAGAAAATTCCCGCTCACCTATTTCTAGCCCTGCTGGTTACAAGCTAACACCCCTCAACGTAAAGAGGGGACGTTATTAGATTAAATACATCTGGCCAATGTGCAAGTCGGTACCCTCAACGTATTACAGTGCATATGTTCTACTACAGTTGGTTTTTTAAACGACTGGGTTTTTATGCACCGAATATAAATGCCAATTTTGGCCACCTATGGCACAAATTTCCCTTTATGTATGTAATTTGGAAGTACGGTTTTACATGACACAGGGAACAGAAGTCTGAGATATGAAATACAGAGGATTCTAGGATACTATAAAAGGGAGGAAACAACAGGTGGCTTAACAGGGCCAGACCAAGACGCTAAAGAACTGTTTTATCAGCCAAGCATGGAGAAGTTTATACCATTCTCCCATTCAGAACACACAGAAGAGAATGGGGGAGGTCCTGGACAGTGGCCTGGATGCAAAATGAAATGTCTGGCGTTCTCATTTGCATTTCATTACCCTGAATGCTTTGTGGGGTCCTAGCTAGGCCCCACTAGTCAATTCCCTAGGAAAGTTTCAAGGCTTGAAGGTGCAGCAAACTGCTTTACGCTGAAGTTATGGAAACCTTAATTTATACTTCAGACAGGAGATGCAGAAGACACAAAAACAAATTAAAATCCTGAGACCTGGAGATGCTTACATTTGAGCGTGACCCAGCTTTCTTTGGGTTGCATAAGTTAGTCAAAATTAAATAGTCATGCTGGGCTTATGGCAATAACAGAACCAAGATTTTTATTTACACTCAGTCAGTGGTTCCCAGCCTTTCCAGTAACATGGCACTCCTCAATGAGACATACAAATTCCATGGCACACCCACTTTTTTCAGCTGAATTGATTGCTCATGAACCTCACATTTACTGTTGCCAGAGAGATTTGTAACAGTGCAAACAACAAGCTAAAGCAGTGCATTAATGTTTCAAATCCACCAGAAAAAGGCACACATCATCTCAGGTTTGCCCTTTGGCCACCAGCGTTTGGAATGTTCACGTTTTAGAATCGCAAGACCGACACCTCACTTTTAATTTGATGATTAATTTTCATGAGTTTTAGGAGTTGTAATTTTGGTTGGAGAGAATACTGTTTAAGTTGAAACAATGGTTGTTTTACTTTGATCTTCATGACCCTTGTACAAAATTTCATGGCACACTTGGGCAGTTCTCACGGCACACCGACTGAACACCACTGCACTTAGTACCTGTTGGGAATTAATCCAGACAACAGCATACCAGTTTTATGAAAGTACCTTCAGGGCCCACATTACCATAGTGTGAGCATCTCACTATCTTTAGCATATTTATCCTCCCACCACATTGTACAGACGGGAACTGAGGCAGCGGCTAAGCGACTCGCCACGGTTACACAGAAGCTGGTGGTACAACATGTCTTGAAGTTAGTTCTCCCAAGCCCAACGCTAGCCCCCTAAGCAGTGGACAATCCTCCTTCTCCATAGGTAGGGATAGGGAGAACAGACATCACAAACTTCAGTTACCAAATTCGTCTTCCATCGCCATGATAATTTCCACTTGGTCTAAACTGTCCAAGCCCAGATCTTTCATGAAGTGGGAATCTACTGTGAGCTGGGAGAAAAACCAAACAAAAATACAATAAAGTTGATCACAAGCATTTAACTAAGATAACAAAAGTTATAATATCAGATTGTGCACCCACTGGGAGTTTACAGCTTAGAGATGCCAGAAATCTGGTGATTTGGTTCTTTACTATCCCTCTACCAGACACTTTCAACTAAACAGATAAGCGTTTCCCTGCTATCTAGTCAATACGTATTACCATCCACATAACTGAGGCACCTCAAACTTAAAAGTAACTAATTTCTCTTTAAAATGCTAACACATGAAGGAGCAATTTGACTATTACATAGTCTCAACATCTTTTCTGAGATAAACTCCCTTTAACAGTAGCTGTTCAGAGAAACAGAATTTCCTGTTTCCTGACTGCTGACTTGGTTTATTAATCCAAAGGCCTTAACTTCCTGAACCTTGTCATAGCATGTCTGTTTGTGTTAACCCCCCATGCCACAGAATTACACAAGGCATACACTGACAGGTTTGGGTCTCCCTTCTTTTACAGTTTACCACAACTGTTTCCCTCCATCTACCGAAAAATGGGCAATCTGGAGTGTTCATAGCTTACCTTTTCTGGATCTACCTTATCATACAACTTCAAGATATATAGAACACGCTCCGTGATAGTCTCCAAAGAAAGAGGGGGTTCGTCCGAATAACAGCGATAAAACTGTAACACACCAGAGACCTACGGGGAAAACATAACCATCAGGATGATCTGAGTATAAATACAACATGTGCGACCACATCTTTCGCAAGGTCACTCGGCGAGAAGGGCATTCACAGCGCCTACGCCAGTCTGACTTTGAGGCAGAATTCTCTCTTCTACAGTCACAGCCCCCGCTCGACGAAGAGGGCTGCAGCTCAGGAAAGCTCGCGCCCAAAGAACTGTCAGCCTTTAAGGGGCCCAGGAGTTTTGTTGTGTTTGCTCTACAGGGACGAACCCGGCTCCCCCCCGCGCGCCCGTTGGTTTACCCGACAAAGCCGCTCCCGGCCACCTCCCAGGGCGGCAGCCCCCGCTGCCTGTTCGCGCCAGCCCGAGGTGGGAACCAGAGGCGAGTTGGGGAGGGAGGGGCGGAACCGCGGGACACGGGAACGGAGGCGGCCGAGTCAGAGCCAGAGCCCCCGCCCGAGGCTGCCGAGGAGGCGCTGACAGGCCGGTTCGACCCCCCGCTCCAGCGGCCCCGGGCGGGCGGGAACCGGGAGAGAACCGGGCAGGGCCGGCGGCGGGTCCGGCCTCACCTGGGGGCCGAGCGGGGCCGGGGCGAGCGGCCGGCGGGTGCAGAGCGCGCGGGGCGCGGCGGGACGGGGGTGGGGGCGGGGGGCCGCGGCCGGCCGGGGCAGCACAAGGTGGCGGCGGACACAGGCGGTCAGGACACGGGCCGCCATGACACCCTGTTACCCAGCGTGCGCCGCGCGGCCGGAAGCTATGCAGCTCCTTCCCGTTCCCGGCAAGCCCCGCCCACGGAGGGAGGCGGAACCGCAGCGAGCAGGCCGCAGCGCCCCCTGGCGGGTGGGCGGGTGGTGCGCAGCCCCGCGGGGCAGGGCCACTGGAGTGTCCTCGGAGCCTGCCCTGGCCCAGGAGCCCGGCCCCCACAGGCTGGCCCCGCCCCCACAGGCTGGCCCCGCCCCGCAGGCATTTCTCCCACGCTCTGCCTTGGCCACGGGCCCTGCATGGGGAGGTGCGGGTGGCCCGTGGCCACCAGGTAAAGCACCATGGGAACCGGATACAGCGCTAGATCCACACAGGTGGGTTCCCAAATTCAGATCTGCACCAGCCCGGCTCAGCCTGCACAAAGCTGCCTCCAGAGAAAACAGCTCAGCTGCACTACAGCACTCCGGCTGATACAGTCGGGGGACCTGATCCCCATCTAGGTGGCTGCCTCAGTGGAGAACTGGCCCAGCCCTCGCATCTCAGAGGGGCAGATTAGCTACACTGAGCTGGGAATAGAGGAAGCATCAACACTGCCATGACAACTGCAGCATCAGAGCCACACTGCTGTAGTGCAGACATAAATCGTACATATCACAGTAAGTTCTTGAGCTGGGAATCTCAAACTAGGCAGTCCCCCCCCTCTGTCATCTCTGAGAATGTCCTGGATTGGGTCCTACCCAAAACAGCCAAGGTCTTTCTACTTGCACAGGGCATGGCTCCCCTACTGGTGAATTCTCTGTATCTTAAAGTCCTTAAATCATGATTTGAGGAGGTAAATAACTCAGACATAGGTTAGAGGTTTATTGCAGGAGTGGGTGGGTGAGGTTTTGTGGCCTGCATTGTGCAGGAGATCAGACTAGATGATCACACTGGTCCCTTCTGACCTTACAGTCTATGAATCTGAGCTAGCACAGAGGGGCCAAAAGCCGGCATGAATCTGTGACCAGACACAGGCTCTGTGGGAGGACCTGAGATCTCCCAGTGGAAAATGGGTGACCACTTGGAACACCATTGGTGTACACAGTTTATTGCTTTTAAGATATGGTTCCTCCTAATACTTTTTTTCTGAATGGATGGTACTTTGCTTTGAGAGCTGGCTGGTCACTGAATGACCCTATCATTGCCCTGAGAGCTCAGGACTGCAGGAGCTGAGCTGGCCAGACCAGCTGAGAGGATCAATAAGTTAGAGAAGTCTGCTCCAAGATGCCATGGTCTCTGGAGGGAGTGAATCACAGCACTCCATTCTGAGACGGGCCGTAGCTAGAGGCCTCAGATCTGGGCGGTTGTGCTCAGGGAGGCCATGAGGGGGTGAGAGATGCAAGTTAGCTCAGGAACTGAGACGCTCTCTTGGGACGGGTCTCTGGACTATCCTACAGGGCTTATTAGTGCCAGTTGTGATGTGAACACCTGCCCAGTGGAGATTGCTCTGAGACACCAACTCGTGCTGCAGGCACCAAACAGCAGCTAGTGGCAGAGAGAAAGCCACACCACAATCTGAGCTGCAGCGAAACCAGTGAGTGAGACGCAAGACTACTCCCATCCCTGACGGCAGCAGGGTGGAAGCGTGTTTTCATAGTGGCGTGACTGGGCAGGACTGGACTGTGGCTGGGTGGCAGAGGTTCTCTCTGGCACTAGTTATGTTTAGAGCACAGCACACATCACTGCCAACTTGTTGAAATCGAATTATTCACTAAAGAAATTAGTGACAATGACACCCAGGCAAGGCACAGATTACAAAAATAAAGTTTAATAGCATTTTACATCTGCATAATCTACTGAAAATGCTTTTCACAATGAAATGTACAAACCCTGAATGCAAACTTGCAGACCTAGCCAATCACGGTTAAACACAGTGCCATTGGCTTCACAGGCCTAGTAAATGACAAAAAGAAACACAAGAAAATACATTCAAAGGCAGCCAGGTTCACAGGCAAAGTGTCTCAGACCTTGTGAACCTGACAAATTAAAGAAACCTCCATTTATTTTGAGAAAAATGAATAGATGATGCTGAGGAATCTTTCATCAGCATACAATTCTGTCCTGCTCAATTTATTTTAGATTATCAGTGCAAATTCTCCTGTTAGCTTCCAAAATCAATCGTATTACCCATTTACTTTCCTATTGCCTTGGCTGGGAATAATGGTACACATACACGCTTCCATCCTTCTGTCCTGCTAGCAGAAAGGAGTCTGTGACTGACCACCGGACCAAAGACCAGTTCCCATCAGTGTTTGGTGGAAGCAGAGCAGTACACTGCCCTAGAAATAAGTCCCACACTGCAATTGTTCCAGATGTTAGCACAGCTGCTGCAGAGGAACCCTTCACTTCACCTTCCAGGTACCTAACACCAAGCACAGAGCAGTTAGTACTCTGAGGGGTTCTTCATACAAAATGTCATTACACTTTAAAGTTTTGATTTCCCGTTGGTTGAGTGTAAAGGAAACAGAAGTCTTCCACACAGAAAAGCTTCTCATGGAGAAAAGAACTTATCAGAGCAGTGGTTGTCAAACTTTCTTCCTCGGGACCCAGTTGAAACAAATCATTTACACCCATGACCCACAATTACATCTTTTGAGCACTGCATGCCAGTCTTTGGAGGGCAGCAGCAGGAGGCACCGAAACCCAGTACCTGAGGGTCTGCGACCAAGCACTGGTCCTGACCCATGGTTTGAAAAATCACTGTGTTAGAGCGTATGCCAACTGTAGGAAACTCAAATATACTCAAGTTTTAAAGTAGTCTTCATTGCATTTGGCCAGGAGAGGTAGGAGACAATTGTTAAGCATTACCTCATTCTGATAACTCAATTTGCCACTTCTTACACAGTATATAACTGTTTGAAGACTAGATCTCTTACTCTCCACATTTAAGATCTTGGAAAGATAGCAGGTCATCAATCTACACAATCCCAATCCCATAAGAAATAAATGTACTTGCATATAGAAATAAGACCCTGAAACAGTTTTAAGAATTTACAGTGTTAATTTGTCTCTATTTTCCCACAGACATTGCCTGTGGATTCAGAAATGACAGCCTCAGTTACAGAATCTCTCCTCCCACAAACATTTTGTCAAAGTAAACAAAGCATGAAATCTGCAAGCTTTGAACACGGGGCTCTCTTACAAAGAGCTCCCTGGTACACCAGGACACAGAGCTCAGAGGTTAGCTCACAGACATGGGCAGGAAGCAGGCAGGAAATGGGCAATACCCTCACTGTGATCTCCTGTATATACAAAGATTGAGGTCACTTATCACAACCTCACTATCATCAGCTAGATGACAAATGGCCCCTCACAGTTTGCCAGCTTTCTGGGTCCCCCAGACAATTCCAGGTTTCCGAAATAAATGTACATGGGGTACTTGCCTTCCACTGTGTCCAGGGGGGAGGGAGAAGAACATTACTCCGGTGCTTCTGGCTGTCATGGGATTGAACACTCTCATCCGGAATGCAGGGTTTCCACATGACTCATTCTCTTTGGCATGTGGGTGACTTAGAACAACAAACAGGAGGCCCTGATTTACACAGGAAAAAGACATCACTAGAGTGAATATTAAGAGCAAAACAATAAGAAGCTAATTTTCCCCAATCTACTGATATTTATCAAATTACATACAAACAAAAGCAGAAGCTGTTGCGAGGCTGATTGATTCGGATTTATTAGGTGCAGTGGAATCAGTTCAATGAAACAATGAATTTTTGCATTTGTTTTTCAGCTCAGAAGAGCTAGCCTCAAAGCAGCATTAACTCGCACCAAAATAAATGTGTTGGTCTCAGTCTAGTCCTTAGTTCACATAGAAAACTACTGCACAATTAGATGTGAGGGGGAGTTTCTGCTTAAGGAACAGCAAGGCAAGGAATGACGAAGAGCCCACACTGGGAGAGATCTTGACGAATCCCCCCGTGGTCGGGCTCAAACCAGTGCTAGTGCTAATAATCCAAGCGTCCAAGAGCACTACATGTGCACAGGTTTAAATGTTCACTGACATGTACCCCCATCAAGAATCCACAGAATACAAGTGGGCAAAGCAGCCAGGAGTCCTGGGAGAGGTGCTAGTGAATTGGAAGTGCCACCCAAAAACAGACCCAAGACCTCAAAGAAAAACGTTGTGTTTAGATCAAGTTGAGTGTTTGGTGTGTGCAGTTACTGAATAATTAGGTAGTTATGTAGAGAATTCTGTGCCCTCACTGTGGTGGGAGCTAGTCTTTCGCAAAACAAGAAAGACTTACTGAGCAATCACACCGATCAAAGACATTTCTAACAGACAAGATTTTCTGGCAGCTGGTTTGGAACCTACTGTGATGTGTTGGTGAAAAGGCCAAGAAACGGAGAAAAGTGTGTGACAGGCTGCTTCCCACGTACACCCTTGCGGTGTGGTGTGTGTATCATTCAGATTCAAATAACCCTTACAGTGTAACTGTGCATTGGCTGACACAGTATGTCATGAACATTCCTGTCACGGTGGCATGTTTCCTGCACTGTCATGCATATGTAGAGGTGAAACTCTGCCATGTCATGTCCCCAAACATACATCTCACAGGGCTTGAATAGATGCAAACGAACACAGAGCTGTGTTTGCACACCCAGTGGAGGCATGCAAGCAGGAACAATGGATTGACCTAAGCACCTGTGAGCACTTGGGCTCACGTGGAAGGAATCATGCTTATTACAGGTCAGGACCAATCACCTGAGTTTACTAATAATTTTTAGTTAATTGTGATTGGCTCCCTGACTTCTTATTAAGGTCTTGATTTATATTATTCTGACTTATCACTTAAGATCTTGCTGTAGTCAATAAACTTCTTGGTTTGTTTTATCTGAAGCAGTGAATGTGGACTGCGTGTGTGGAGACCCTCATCTGGTGTGACAGAGCTGGTGCATGTCAATTTCTTTGATAAACTGACCAACAAATGTAAGTGAGTGGGCAGCACAACCTTTCACTTCAAGACAATAGTTCCCAGGGTTGTGTCTGGGACTGGGGGCGTTTGCAGGGGGTCTATCCCAGGAGTGGCTGGCTGGAGGGCTTCTTCCCTGGGTGAGGGACCAATTACATGCAGGAGGCAGGGCGTGAGCTGACCCAGGAGTAGGGGGGTCCCACAGCAAAGTGGGGTAAGTTGGGATGCAGGAGTGGAGAATTAGGGTGACACAGCTTCACACTAGCCCAAGACTGCAGAGAGGGAACACCACAGTGATTCAACTTCTTTTCCACAAGCCAACTACTTTTTCCCTTAATTTTTTTAGTGGACTTGAACACAACAGGTCCTTAAATTGGGAACCTCTTTTAGGCAACCACACCTTTGGAGCACAGCCCCAGGCATGCACAGTGCAGATACTGCCCAAACAGAACGCCTCCGTTTCCCATACATACTGAGTCAGAATAGGCTTGATGGCAGATTGAGCCTGGGTAGGAATAACCAACGTGCATCTTTTTCAGAATCTGGCCAGTTTTCAAGTTCCTGCAGGAAATGGAAAGGAGTAATCTGATTGTTTTATGAGCCCCTGGTTATTTCTGTTCATTAGTTAGAATGAAGTAGCACCCGGGAGCAAGGCAGCATCCAAACACTGATGACTACAAAAGGTGGCAGATGACACAAGTCCTGCGAGCAGCATCGCTCATCAGCTATGTATTTATCTAGGTTCATAGAAACAAGTCAGAAAAAAGCTGTGCCAGGTTCTAGGGCCCCTTGTCAGCAATTTAAAAATAACCAATAAGGGCAAAGCAGCAGCAAACTCCACGACATGCCAGCTGTACCTAGCTATTAGTCAGTGTCCCCAGACCCTCTGCTCCTCCCACACCCTGGCGACTGGACTCTCGGAGGAAGCACTTACCAAATAACAACGCTGTTCATTGCAGTGGTGCCAATCAAAGCCTCAGGAATCCCTTCTACCTCAGCAAAAGCCAGAATGGTTTCTCTTGGGGGCATCAAAGTCTGCCTTTCACTGCTTCTGGGGAGCAGATGGACAAAACAGCAGATGGAAAAACCCTCCAATACTGTTCACATGCAGCAACTGCCCCTGGAATAGCGCAGGACTGCGTGCCATCCTCTCAGAACTAGAGATACAGCTTCCTGGCCTCAGCAACCTGAGCGCTCCTCGACCTACACTGAGAACACCACCACAAATAGCAGACTGCTCACCTCCCTGCTGCAGAGATGGAGACGACCGTGATTTGCTGGTCTTGAAGCGTCCCACTGCTACTGACCAGCCTCTTGTTTGTCAGCCCAAGAACTGCTTTTATGTTCCCAGCGTTCACGAGTGATTGCTTTAGGGAGCCATCTTCAGAAGAACAAAACAAGAGCCTAAACCAGATCAGAACAGAAGGCTACATCATAAGCAGCGGGGGAGGAAGTGGAACCCAAATATGGCCTACAACAGCGCACAGAAAAAATGCCTGTTTCTAAGCAGTCACACCTGCACTACTGAGGGGTAATGAGGAGTAAAAGAATCATTGCAGGTGGTTCATTTTTTACTTTATTTTTAAAAAATGCTTTAATATTTGCAAGATCACTTAAAATCAGTGGGTCCCAGGCTTTTTTGCTCCACACCTCCACCTTACACGGTCTGCACCCCTGCAGGAGCCAGGGTGAGGAGAGCCAGCTGGGGATGGGAGTGGGGCTCGGGCCTGGAAGAGCTGCTGGAAGCTGAGGGCCAAGGCCAGGGCCAAGCTGGGGCCTGACAGGCCTAGGTGGTGCTCCCTGTCTGCCCCTTGTGGGGGTTGTCCCAGGCCCTGCTGCCATCTCCCTCCCCAGGCATTTTCTTCCCCTCCTGACAAAAGGGGCACGCCCCACAGTTTGGGGATCACTGCTTAAAACTAACAGATCAGCCAGAGACTATTTCAGCTTCTGGGCAAGAGAAAGAGGTTGAGGAACAAAACTATCTGCAATGAAGCTGGAGAAATCAGGTTGGACACGCTCAGCATGCAATAGAACCCACATACCCAGAATTGCTTACCTTATTTCTCCGATCTCCAAATCTCCCAGGGCAACACACACAAGATTACAGACATCTGGTAAGGAAACAAGTCGTATTGCTGGAATCTATGAAGGCAAAGGGTAGGGACTTACTTATGGCGTCTCAGTTTGACTCTGGCCCCACTATCTAGAGAAGACCACATCCTTTGCAGGATGAGGACTCATTTTCTCAGTCTTCAGAAAAAAGCAGCTGGATGGAGCAGAGAATCAACTGTCATCAGCTCTGTCCTGACCCTAAACGAAGAGGCAATGGCCCTTGTGAAGATGAGAGAGGCATCAAAAGAAGCTGCCAAGAATTGATGCTACTCTACAATCAACACCCAGGATGTGGAGATTTATAGAAGTGTAAAGAACTAAAATTTAACACAAAATTGAATTGTTCCAAATACGGGGTCACATGCTTAGCTGGTGTAAATACTGTTGCTTAGTTGAATTCCATGGAGCTACAGCAACATGTGCCAGCTGAGAGTCTGGCCCACTATGCATAAGAAAATATATTCTCCTCTGTGCGCGTGCAGGTTGCTTGTGTCTTGGGAAGCAGCCCAGTATTATTAGAAAACTGCCCCAAAGTGAAGAAAATTCTATGTACTTCACCTCTGAGAGTTGCCAGGCATACAGCTGGCTCCACCGCCTGGAAGCCAGAGGTTTCCACAGGGAAACAGACGTCTCACACGCAGTTACAATACACAGCTCTGTGCAGCCAGCTGAGTCCCACCACACAGTGCTCACATCCACAGCACAAGAACTTGAGGGGTTCTGTTCAAAACAATACAGTGTTGACGTTATTCCAACAAGTACGGCTGGTTAGCCTGGAGATTCAGGTTGACTCCTGCAGGAAAATCCCTTCCAGGGCCTGTGTGATGTAGGTTTGGAGTTGAAGGTCAGTGCCCTGGATTTTTACTTTGGAGTCCTGACTCCCACTGCCAGGTAAGCCATAAGGAAAAGGAATTTGGTGGGTTTCATACAACAAATAACAGATCTCTATCCATCCACACCACGGCAGAGCTGAAATACAAGGGGCTTCAAGACTGAGGAAGAGTAGCTGAGCCGTGTGATGAAGCCCTGAACAGCACAGGCAGGAAGGGAGAACAGATCACTTTGGATACTGGAGACAGGATTTAATTTTAAACAGGCAGCAGCATTTCCTCATTCCCACTTTATTATTTTTGGCTGGCAGTGTAAACCCTGCAAGGTTTGGTTCTGAGGTTCAGAGATGACCCAGCTGGGGTGTTGGCCCACAGTTATCACAGATGCCCTCGGCAGATGGAGACATGGGAACTTTAGAGTTTTACTGACTTTCCTACAGCTGTTACTTCCCTGCCCATCAAATGTTCTCTACTCCCTACCAGACATAAAAGGTGACGGGACAGTGATGAGAGACTGCTTGGAAGGAGATCTGATGGCTCCACTGTGCCAACAGCCCCAGCCCACATTTGTCTCAGTTGTGGTACACCAATGCATCAACCCCAGGCTCAGCTCCAGGCAGGAGTGAATGTCAGGGTGCTCCAGCCCCTAGCAGCAATGACCCAGTAAGGAGCAACATTAATCTTTCCAACAGGAAAACAAAGCAGCACAGTCTGAGACACTTGGGAAAGCAGTAGAGAAGCCCAAATCAGGCAGCCATTTTACCTGAGGCTGAACAGCAGTGTTGATACATTTGCAACTGTGAAGGCATTTCAGCATTTGGGATTTTGTTTGTGCGTTTGCTCTTTGGTTAAATACAGATACACTGGAGTCCGACTCAAGCTCTTTAGTTGCTTTTTGTGAAAGATGATGAGGGGACAGACAGTATTGTTTTCAACTGGCCTGTTTTGTTTTGCAGTGTTTATATTAACTGTATTGAGACTTCGGACCAATGCATCTTAAAAGTTGCAGTAAATCAACACTCTATGTAAAAACTCCATTTGTGGATGAAACTCAAAATATTATCCCCCCAACCTTTAGCTTTGAGGCTAGTTGCAAGCTCCCGTCTCCCAGGTTATCACATGGTGCCACAGCCAACTGCTCTGCTGTCATTCTGTTCTGTACAAATAAAAAGCATGGCTTGATTATAAAGTTACACCACATTATACTCGGCGTGTACCATATATGCACAAAGATGCGAACTCTAGGTCACGCTGCTGGACGGCAGCTGTCAGAACATCTCTTTGGTATGGGTACATTTTGCAAAATAAGAAAACCCAGAGATCCTTTCCCCCTTTGAATTTTCTTTATACCCAGCCCCAAACCTCCCACAACGAATCCCAGCCCTTGAGCACCCTTCACAAACAGCACCCATGCAGAGGAATGGTGTTTGGTTGATCACCACTCTGGGTGCAATTACTCCTTCCTTCTTTGTTCATCCTTTCTCCACTCCCATCTGTTCCACCGCCTGAGTGGGTCTCTAGGGCTGTCCTTAGTGCCAGCCGAGAGCCTTCCCTGAGGCAAACCGGCTTCGACCAGGTGCCTAGAAAACATTCTGCTCACTGTCACATTTAGAATTGACTGTCCATAACCAGCGGCAAAGCCCACAGTTCAAGTTTAAACAAGTGGGATTCTGAAGGATTTGCTCCGCTGCGAGGCCAGGACAAACTCAAACCTTTCCAACCAGGATGCTAAGGAAACCACACCTCTGGCTACATGCAGGAAGGCCATGTCCCTGGACCCGAACAGTTTTTGGGAAACTTGGCTCACAATTAGAACCAGTACTCAGAGAGGCTCTAATTTTACCTCTGCACTGCAGCACTCCGTGGAATCGCTCCCCGATTGCTGACACTCCTTGAGGATGACTATTTCATCAGGCCTACAGTCAGACGCTGGTCTGCAGCTATCTGAGCCCAACACACCTGTGGAATCGTAGCACTCCTTCCCCTCCATGAGGCTAGTTTCCACTTGCCAAGGAAATACGGAAAGCGTGTCAGCCAAGGCCTCACTGTGTACCTGTGGCAGGATCGCTGGGCTTGCACCCAGGACAGGAAAAGCAGGTGTGGGAAGCTGTGATTCAAGCTGGATGGTTGCAGCAGCTGAGACCGTGCTCGCCGGAGTTAGCAGAAATTCTCTTGGTGAAAGCACCTTCTTGTGAAACTGTCCTCCTAAATGGGGTATGTTAGATGATACAGTCTTTGAAGGAGAAACAAGGCTCTTTTCTAGACTCTTCCTTTCTGTATTCACCTGTTTAAGTCTTGCGTCCCCTGACGCCACATTGTCTACAGCACGCTGGGGCCAACATTCAGACCCTGCAGGAACAAAGGCCTCCACCTGTTTCACCCTGCAGGACTGTAATTTCTCAAATTTAAGGAGCCCAAACTCCTCATCAGGTAAATGAAAGTCTTTGATGTCCATCTTAGAGGGTAGCCACTTGAAACTGAGCATCTCATTCTGGAAGTGAAGGAGAGGATCAAAGGGCACAGAATCCATACCAAGATGCCCTCGAGGAGCTGGGCTGTCCAAGTCCGTCTGCTGACTGCGCCCTCTTTTACCTAGAAATAGGAAAGCAGGCCACTAGAACTGACAGCATCTCTAGCTGTTTGGTTAAAAATGCTTCTCTCCCTTCCCACCCTCTCAGTGATTTCTGTTTCCAGACTTCCGATTGTAAGCGCCTAGGGGGCAAGGGCTATCTTCATCTGTCTTGCCTAGAACTCTGTGGGCACTTAAGCACTACTGATGCCTGGATAGTACCCTCAAAAACTAAGATAGGGATGTGTCTGTGCAAATCTCATCCTTGCCTGCATGCACTGACTCTTTCGTATGAGACTTATGAACACTTTACATACAGACTTTTAAAAATACGGGCCCAAGCATTTTCCACACAGCTCTCCAATGCTTCACTTCCAGTCATTGCTCCTATCTGTTTCACAACAGTGAGCAACTAAGGCCGAGCATGGAAGGGGAAGATAAAGATAAAGGATCACAGAAGGCCTAGAAAATGACCTTTTGACAGAGGCGGCCTTTGGCTATTGGGGGCCCTAGGCGAAGACCCATTGTGGAGCCCCCCACAGGCCCATGGGGGCCCCTCTCTGTGGCCCCACTCCCAGCCCCCCCTCGCTACCCTGCCCTTCCTCAAGAGAGCCCACAGCTATAGGAGGATCAAGCACAGAATGGAACTTTAGAAACATATCACCACTTCCGCCAGCAAAATGTCCATGCAGCTAAAAAGCAGGAAGGCAAGTTTTAAAAAAATGAAAAAAGGCTGGCCTAAGGACATTCGGCTAGCCCTGAATGGTCTCTTCCTTTCTCTTACACTTAAGTTCTAACTTTGGGTGCTCTTTGATTTTTTCCAAGCAACGATTCAGTCAGTTACCTTTAGATCCTCGTCTCACTCCACATTTCACAGAGGAACTGGAGGGCTCATGCTGAGGTAGAGATTTGTTAACCATTAGCTGCTGCTCAGCCCTGCAGGCCTTCTGCAGATACCGATTCTTAATGTGTTTCGCTGGCTGTTCATCAGACTTGCACACGGTTACACTGGCTTCCAGGCCCCATGTATTTAAGAGATTGTTTCCTTGGAATGGATTTTTAATAAGTTCTAATGAAGGCTGATGCCATTTGCCAAATGTTTGGTTCCCATCAGGAAGATAAGATTCAGAGGGCCATCTAACATCGGTCATTTCTGCCTCTATAGGATCATCTGCTGCAGTGATGAACACTGTTCTTTTGCCTACAGGGTCACCCTCATGGTTTTCCTTTTCACTTGACAAGAGATGACTGTTTCCCTTTGGCACGGTGAGATCTGAACTCTCAGGCTGTGCTTGTGACACATTCAGTGCAGGTTTGCAGGTAGAACCCCCTCTGCCCTTTCCTCTCCTCCAGGATCTTCCTTTAGCTCCTTTTGTGCTAGTAATATTGCTCTGAGACAGACCCCCAATGGAAGTGTTGCTCTCATCTGACGGAGGGAGAGATTTCTGAGAACTACTTGAACTCACTGGGTCACTTGCTGCACCTACAAAAGGGAACGGCGTGCCTCTTAACTGCACATCACTTCTGACTGTTTCTTGGGAGACCTGATCTGGATTTGAATTGATCCGCTTACTTTTACTTCGCAGCCCTTTCCTGCTCCTGCCCAACTGGCTGAGAATAACAGCTTCCAGGTCTACCTTCCTCTGGCAATTAGACATGCGCCGAGTTGTCCTAACATAATATTCAACAGGAAAGAGAAGTCCTTCAATCATTGTGCAAGTGCTCAGGGCACTTTCTGTTGCAGGATGAGTCTTCTCTAGGCCCGGAGACCTTGCTTCAATCTGAGCCTCCTGATTCCCCAAAGGTTCTTCTACATTATCTAGAAAAGACTCAGTGTTCAGAGGATATAAGTGCCTCGTATCATTGTGGCTTCTCTCTCCACAGATTCTATTTTCACTAGCGCAAGGATTGCTTCTCCCTGCCAGTGATGGTTGATTATCTGCCGTTAAATCCAAGGTCTGACCCAACTCTTCCCAATCCATATGGTCAGTTTCAATACAGGCAAATTCTTTTCCTGTATCCTCAAAGTTTTCAAATGAAACAGGCATATCATTCATTGAACACTGGGGTGTTGGCTCACAGTTATCACAGATGTCCTCAGCAGATGGAGAGACAGGCTGCTGAACGTTATTGCCACCCATTAACATGTATGAAAGTGGTTTGGGGACACTAAGAAATCCATCTTCTTCAGCTATTTCCTGCAAATCTCCTAACTGTGCTTCTTGAGGAGTGAAACCGTTCTCTTTCCTCACAGTAACCTGCCTGAGGGCCTTTTGAATGCTATTCTTGGTGTCTGAGATGTTGTCCCTTCCCTTGAATACTGGTGAGCCGGTCTCCTCTGTGCTGATCATTTGAGTTTCCCATCTTTCACCAGCATTGCTTGGTGGCACTTCCCAAGCTGATTCTTTCCCCTCCAAGACTGAAGGCATTCTACTCCTTGGCAGCTGGTTTTCTTCGTCCTCAATAGCGGACCTAACAAGGTCAGAGAGGACATTTTCTTGGCCACCATTTGTGCCGTCTACACATGAACTTTCTTGCAAGTTAACTTCATTGTTGAAGAATTCAGGCTCAAGTTTAAATGTGACAGATATTTTTTTCTCCATGCCTGAACGAGAGCAGGTATTGCTCTGTAACCTACATGTTTCAGGTTTATTGCCACCATTGGGAGATTGTTTATCCATCAATTCTGTGGAGACAGATGCAATCTGTGAACAGCATTGCCCCAGAAGAGTCCCACTAAGACAGGAAGCAATAAAGCAGAACCAGATAAAATTCTAGCAAAAATGGCAAACTAAATTTCTGCAGTTTACTCCCCTGACATTTTATATTTCAGCCCAGAAAATAAACCAGACACACCATATGATGTTTGGTTTACTAAACATATATCAAATGGATACATACTTAATAAGAAAGTGCTGCTTCTAGGAGCTAGGGAGTAGTGTGTTAATCGGCTGCTCTTTCACCTCTGAAGACCTTTCTTGTACCTGAGCAGCAACTGAGCTGAAGAGTTTCATCCTTGCCACTATCAGGCATGCACAAACGGCAAACCTTGCCCAACACTAGAACAGGGTGCTAAAACCAGGATCAAGCAGCACTGGCAAATGGGGGTAGGACTGTAACAGGGGATGTTACTGTGGTCATGCTTTAGTAGAACTGTCAGAACCACAATGTGGGCAAAGGGTTACGGCAACAACTGAAGAAAGGGGAAAATTCAAGGCAGAATTTTCATGAGCCTTAGCAGAGCTGAGAAGCACCGTAGGTCTGTACTATCGGGTCTCACCATAGGTCAGGACTGAGCTGCAAAGCCAGAAGTAGATGGTAAGTCAGAGTTGGGATCTCTCAGTCTTAATGTGCAGCACATACTATTCTATTTTATACAATTATCATACCACACTGAACTGTAGTCCAATGGGAAGCTTTAGAGGAACTGGATTCAGGAGGGATCACATGGCTCCATTCAGGACAAAAAGTTAAAGAAAGACATAATCATGTCTCAAGAGGCTATATTTTGAACTGTTACCTGTAGTGTTGTTCTCAGTTTCCTCTTGCCTAAGCAATCGATTTTGTTCTGCAACCGTTTTCTTAACATAATTTTTAACCCTCTCAGCTCTTTGTGCTCGCTGTTAAAACAACAATAAATCAATTATTGCACTTTTATTTTGTGCAGGTCTTTTTTTTTTTTTTTTTTAAGAATAAACTTCAGATCCCAAAATTTCAATAACACGTCATCACCTTTCACCAAGTTTATCATTCACAAACCCAAGAGTCAGGCAGACCTAATAAATCAGGGTAAGACAATGGTGTTTACCTACCTGTAACCTGTTGAATGTTTTGCTGTATTCTCTCTTCAAGAAGGCTAACTTTTCTTTCAGCTAAAAAACAAAGATGACAACACATCATGGACATTACTTGATGCCAGTAAAGCATTAATTAAATGAAAACCAAACCAAGCCCTGTAATTGTGCAGATGTATTTTAAACCCAGAGAATTCTTACACCCATACAAAAAAATCAAGCATCCTGAGAAATATTAAGGCTTCATCGCTCAAGACCAGTGATTAGTTCTTCAGGTTTCTGCCCAAATCTTATTATTCTACTGTTCTGACCATGTCAGACCACCTACAAATCCCTTCAAAGCCTCCCCTTGCCTTCCATAACAAGCCCTATCTTTTTATCCTCATCTACAGAACCCGCTACACCATTTCTGTCTGTACATCTCTTTCCTCCCCACCCCAACTCATGGTTGCATGCAATATTGTTGTAGCCATGTCTGCCTCAGGATATTAGAGAAATAAGGCAAGTAGACTCCATGTTAGCATCTCTCTCATTGACAGAAATTGGACCAAGAAAAGATATTACCTCCCCCATCTTGTCTCTCTATCAAAACATCTCAAACCTTTTTATAAAATCCACTTTAAAACTAAGGAAAATCCTATAGATAAAACCCCCCTGTAACCAGGCAGTAAGACAGGAAATATGATTACTTGGTGGGGCGCCCTTAACAGTGTAGTTTTCTTGCAATAACACAAGTGGTAGAAAGTCTGGAGGGGCAGAGTTTCAGGTACATTTCAACAACCGTAATAAACAATAATGCACAAATTAGGTCAACCAAATAAACTTAATTCTGCCCACAGTAAAACCAGAAGACAAGCTCTCCTCCAACACCACACATCTACATTGACTCTACAAAGCAAGAAGTGATCTGACTAAATTCTCTTACTTGTCAATGGGCTAAGTAGGTGCCACCCTGGGATCTCAACTGACATGCAGTTGCCTAAACATCACCAGTACAAACTACTCAGACCTTCCATAAGACTGGACGCAGTCCCGGGGAAGAGACAGGCTTTCACAGCTCTTTACAGAACACATTCCAAACAATCACACTGGACACATCTCCAACAATCCCGTGGGTGCCAACCCCAAGTCCCGTCACACCATGCCATTAGTAGA
>ML685786.1:1481515-1500040 GCA_007922175.1 Pelusios castaneus | reverse complement strand
GACGCCCACCTCCACAGACCTCTTCGGGTCTGGACCCCAAGTCAGGCGGTTGAAAGGGATGTAGCACGCCTGTCTATCTGCCGGACAGGTACAAAACTGAAGCCGCGGCCTCAGAGAACTACACACAGACCCTATTTATTAGCGACTGCAGCGAGACGTGCCTTGCTTCACACCAGCCTCTCCCCCGCAGTGGGGCAGGAAATGGTCCCGCACAGTGCGGGTTATTCACACGTTTCTCCAGGGCGGAGCCAGGCCTCGCGCCACGACCCCCATGTGGCAGTGGAGCACTCAGGCCCCCCACACCCGTAACCGGGGCAGCCCCGGCACCTGGGGGGCATGTGGGGCAACCGCCCACCTCAGCCCCGCTTGCGGCAGCACCACAGCGGCGGCTACGTTCCCACCCCGGCCCGGGGACCGCCAGGGACAGCCCTGCACTGAGCGGGTCCCCCTGCGCGAGGGCGGCCCGGCCCCTCAGACAGGAAACACCCGGCCGGCCCCCCAGCGCCGCGCCAGGCCCGACCTTCACCTTCTCCTTCTCCCGCCCGCTCAGCGCCCGTCCGCCCGGCTCCCCCATGGCCGGCAGCCCCGGCTCAGACCCCCGCCCACAGCCGGGCCGCGGCGCCGACTCCCCCACGCGCTCCGAGTCGTCTTGCGCTAGCGCGCGCCGCCGCCGTGGAACGAGCCGAGCGCCGATTGGTCGGCGTGGAGGGCGCGACGCAAAGGCTGAAAAGCGATTGGCCCGCTCCGTTGGTGGGCGGATGTGACGTTGCAGGAAGCCGGGCGAGGGCTGGCTGGGTGGGTTGGAAGAGGAAGTAGCGGTACAGAGGCGCGAGCGGGGATTGGCTGGCGGGCGCAGGGGCGGGGTCTGGGAGGCGGAAGCGGCGGCGGGGAGGCCGGAAGAAGCGGCGGCGCGATGGAGCTGAGCGAGATGTTGTATAACAAGTCCGAGTACATCGAGACGGTGCGCGCGGCCGGGGCGGGGCGGGCAGGGGGCGGCGCCCGGCACTGATCCCGATCCCCCTCCCGGCCAGCTCCAGAACCGGCCTTTGGCTGTTGGGCCCCTCCCCGTGGCCCCAGCGCCCTGCCACTGCCCCCCGCAGCCCCTCCAGCAGGTCCCGGCTCCCTCCCCGACCCCAGCTCCTTGCCACCAATCCCGGCCGCAGGGGCCAGCCCCTCCTCCTGCTGCTGACCGAGGCAGATGCAGCTTTGGGGGTGGGCGAAGCAGGAGATGGGGCCCTCCTAGTGCGGCCTGCTCCTCTGGCAATGGTTGCCTGGATGCCTTGTACACTAAAACCTGCATGTACCTAGAACAGATGCCGAGACCAAGATCTTCCTGCCTACTCTACAATCCCCCCTCATGTATCTGTCAAAACCAGGCCTGGGACTGGCTGCTCCTAAGGCCTGAGGCCAAGTCTCCCATGTGGGTGGTCTGGGAAACGAAGCAAACAAAGCAGTTATGGGATCAGAGAGGTTTTCTCATGGATCAGTAACAGAGTAAGAGACAGGAAGTAAAGGGAAGGAATAATAGGTGAATCCAGGGAGGGCAGGTCCCTTGGGGGCTGGCAGCCAAAGGGCCGGGTGCACGTCACCAAACATCTGGCTCCAGGCATGGGAGCCCGTCAGAGGCAACTTTTGGGGTAGGTGAAGCAGGCCCATGCCTAGGGCCCTCCAAAGCAGGCCCCTTGGGAGAGAGCACCATGACAAGGATGGTGGCCTAGCAATCTGTCACTTCTTCCTAGGATTCTTTAAATGACAGTGTTGATCATGGAGCAGGGTTGTAATGGAAGGCTTACTGCCAGAAGAGTTTGAAAAAGGGATTCACTGCAGGACAGCTGGCAGGCAGCTGTTACTACGTAGGGTTGTGCTTAAGGACATATGGAGTCAACTTTAAACAATTCTGTTTGCAGACTATCTGTGTTTACAAAACAGCATTCTATAATGAAGGTTCATTATGATAAAAGGCCTGCTCCAAATTTAGGAGCCTCTCTTAATGGATTAGTGGGAGGAGACCCCACTCACAAGATTGTACTTCGTCACTGATTTTTTCCCCTGTCTCTTGGTTTTCCACAGGCATCTGGCAACAAAGTCAGCAGACAGTCAGTACTCTGCGGAAGCCAGAACATAGTTCTGAATGGAAAGGTATGTAATGCCATGCCCCTGGGGTACTTTTTGTGAAATTGAGCTCTTCTGTGACTTACAGTCAAACTCTTGTGTCCTGATAAATCGTATAATCAACTGCTTGACCACACTGTTGTTGTACGGTACAGGAAAAAGATTCTATACGATACCAGTCTCCAAGGAGCGTGCCGTGCCCTGACACTACATTCACTTTATGCAGGTGGTGTACTTCCCACATTACACGTCAGCCGCCATTATTTCTATGATGATTTTACAAGTTACCTCTCTCTTTACGTGTCACTAACATCCAACCTACTAGATTGTCCCAGTTCCCTAACTTGTTCTGTTCCTTCCTTCTCTTTGTTTTGGATACTAGCGTTCCAGGTACTGGTCTGTGGAGGTACTTCCCTCGCTTGTACTAGGAACAAATGTATCTTGACTTGACACGTTTCTTGTCTGCTCATGCCAAATACTTACTTGAGCAAATGCCAGTAGTTACAGGATACACAGCATAACTGAGCAGGATTATGGTATAGGCTGGTTTAGGCTATATAACTGTTACAGTATTTGGGCTTAATGCATAATAATTATATATATGCATAGGATATGGCTAATAGATATTATTAACATGACATGTATATCTTAGCTAGCATATATTAGTCAGCACAGGGCACGTGTAGCTTCCTTGCAGATGAGCTTTATATTTCTAACCTTCTGTCTTTCACGTTGTTTTTCTCTCCCAGATCAGTTCCTGGAACTGTTCTCCCAGTGCAGTGCTCCTGATTCAGCGCAAGCACTTTTTCTTGGCCACCATTGTTATCCTCTTTAATGTTTTCTCTCTCACCTAGAGGAAGAGTTACCTAATTTTAGAACATAGGATTCATAAATTGTGAGACCAGCAGGGACCACTGGGATGATCTAGTCTGACCCCCGTATCACACAGGCCAGAGAACTTCCCTGACAAAATTCCTAGAGCAGAGCTTTGAGAATAATATCCAATCACGATTTTAAAATTGACAGTGAGGGAGAATCCACCACCATCCTTGGCAAATTGTTCCAGTGGTTTATTACTCTACTGTTAAAAACTTACAACTTATTTCCAGTCTAAGTTTGTCTATCTTCAACTTCTAGCTGTTGAATCAATTGCAGTGCTGGGCTCCAACATTTATGGGATCTCTGCCTTTGCTGTGTAGCTTGGGGCAAGTGGCTTAACTTTCAGTGCCTCAGCCTGATTACCAGCAGAGTGGAGATGAGAACTGATTTCCTGTTATGCATGTCATGAGGCTTTAATAATTTGTCTTGGGATGCTCTCGTGGAAGGGATCTTAGCAGTGCACCTGCATTTTCTGTTCTCATTCATGTGGTTTGCTCAGTAGGGCCATAATTCACATACTGATCTGTATTAGTGACAAAAGCTGGCGTTTGGGCTCACTGAGCCCTGCTGTAAAGTCCAGTTTCATTGAAGTTACTTACGCTGGTGCTCAGTGTGGCCCCATATATTGTGATAAAGCTACTGAAAACTTTGGCAGAACTTGAATTCATTTGACTCTCTTCCTCTTGTTACCTAGACGATAGTTATGAATGATTGTATTATTCGTGGTGATCTGGCAAACGTAAGAGTTGGACGCCACTGCGTTGTGAAAAGCCGCAGTGTCATCAGGCCGCCTTTCAAGAAATTCAGCAAAGGGTAGGAGTTTCTGTTTCTTCTGTGCTACGCTGTTGAGACTTGCTAAAGTGAAAGGTAAATTTGGAAGCTTTGGACTTGGTAAGACCTGAATTCAGGGAACTCTCTCTCTTGCCACAGTTTTGCAAAGATTCTCCTTAATCATCATTTTCTCCTATTCCCTGCTCTTCTTTTTGGGTTCCTAATCCTATCAAATTGTAACATGGACATCACTGGACTCAACTTGGGCTCCTAAGTGAAGGAGAGGCTGACCTATTTTTTTTAAATTAATTTATTTGCAATCTTTAAGGCTGGTGGTTCGGGCTCTTAAACAATTCTGTTTAACCTTTTCAGTTCATCTTTTAAAAATACTGAAGCAGTAGAAAATACTTATTCGTTTTCTAAATTCTCTCCATATACAATCCTGAATGAAGACTGGGACTAGCACATAGTCCTCCAATGCACCTTGAGCCAGATTTAACATTATTACTGCCACATTTTAATCGTTTCTAGAGAGAAAGTGTCTTGCATTGTATAATATGTCTCAGAACTCAGTACTGGAGATAATTAGGCTGGAATATTATTACTTGTAGGGTTCTGTTTATTTGTCCCTTGGTGTCGGTGATTATTTAACACACATGGAAAAACACTTCCAAACTGATCCGTTAGCCACTACACTTCCTTCTTTCCTAACCTGCCTCTGCCATGGGTGTAGCCTGTAAAAAAAAAAAAACTATAAGAAATCAGCCAGTTCATGCTAGATTGTAGAGCAGTTGAGGATACCAGATGGTTGCTTATTTGTAACAGAAAAAGGGTAGCTAAGAAGGTGGGAAAATAGATGAATACACCTTTGTATGTTACTTGTCATGTGTGGCCCAGTCTGAAATGAAAGGTGTCCCCAGAATCTCTGCACTGACATGAAGCCGTGCTGGAGGTAGCTGGGCCCATCTGGGCGCCATGGTTGCTTATATATGCACATTGCAGGATCCAGAGCTTTAGATGATGATGTTTTCCAGGGTAGAGGAGATCTAAATTTCTAATATAAACTACATGCTGAAAATAAATTTAACTTTAAAACAGCCTGTCAGACTTTCTTTCTGTAGCAAAATAGGCAGGAGCCATGTTTTTCCCTTAGCAGGTTACTGTTTATGATCCATTAGCATCTAATGTGTTGGCTGAAACAATGGGAAAAGAAATCCCTAAAGATTCCTGTGTCTAAATGACAAGTTCCAGAGGGGGAGCCATGTCAGTCTACTTCAGCCAAACAAACCAGGAGCCCTGGGGCACTTTTAAAGAGTAACAAATTTCTTTTTTGCAGGTGATAAATAAATAAGCTCAGGCGATAAATAAACGTGTTAGTCTTTAAAAGTGCCACCAGACTCTTGCATGTCTAAGTGCACACTCAACCCTTGACTGTTAATGGCTTTTTCACTGTTACCAGTAGATGCCCCTATAAGGATTAAAAATAACTTAATCATTCTGCAAAACAAACCCGGAGTCCTGTGGCACTTTTAAAGACTAAGGAATTCTGGACTTGATTGCTTTATTCTCATTCCTGCTTCCCACTGGGGATCCTAATTCAGCTATTTTATCAAGCAGCTGATGTAAAGCTCCTAAATGGCACATTGAGCCAAGAAAACGTCCAGCTCCGTGTGGTAGCTGGGTACTGGAATTGAAGAGTTAAACATCACTGTTCAGAAGAGATGGGCTGAAACGTTTTGGTTCTCCTGTGGAGTTTTAAATAGAACTAACTGCTTCATTACATGAGCCACTTTGTGACGGCCATAAAGGTGCCTCTGTCCTGGAGAGGGTTGGTTGGGGCTGCACCTCAAACCAGCTGGTGTGCTCGTGCTTCAGTCAGGCACAACCAGCTCTCTGCCCCCACTATCTGCCCCTCAGGCATAAGGAGCATGCAGGGAATAGAGCTGGACTGCGTCGCGTGGTGACAGTCCGTGGCCAGCAGCTCAGACATCACCATTTGGAGTAGCTTTTGGGCTGCTGTTTTAGGCCTCATCCAGTTCCAGGGGCAGAAAGATGATTTAGAGCCACTTTAATCCATGCTCCTTCCTTGGTCCTGCACTAAAGAGAGCTTGGCCAGACCCAGGGACTCAGCCCTTAAATGGTTTTTAAAAAGCCGTCTTGGTGATATGACCACGGAATCGTCTAGTGCGACTATTACAAGGTGCCTGGTTTGCAAACAGTTGTAGGACACAGTTTGATTAATGAGCAAACGAATGAGTCCAGTCCCTGGCTGTGCCCTGGCTGGAATGGCCTCCAATACCCGATTGCAGGGCACTTCCTGACAGCCCCATTGAAGAGCTGCTGGGGTTCGAAGGGGCATGTAACAAACGAGATGGCAGGATAATCCAACGGTTAGGGCACTGGACTAGGACTTGAGATGCAGTTTCAGTTCCCCACTCTACCACTGACCTAGGGCAGGGTACCCGGGCTCCCTGTGCCTCAGATCCCTATCTTTACAATGAGGATGTTGAGAGGATAAAATACATTAAAAGATTGTGAGGTGCTTAATGCAGCCATGAGGGCCAGATAACTTACCTCAGACAGACTGTTGACGAAGTCCTGGCTGGCGGGACCGACTTATCCCTGCAGGCTGGTTTGGCTTCTCCTTGTGTGCCCTTCCCCCTCTCTCTGCACAAACCCCTATTGAAAAAGGTTGATGATTATCAGTTGGCTTGGTTTGCAAAGTTGCCTGAACCTCATGAGGAATGAATATGAACTGCACTATCTCTGGCCAGATCTGCCTTGGCGCCGGGCCCTGCCTTTGGCGAGCTGATGATGGGGTGGGGACACTGTTACATGATTTCAGGTTTAATGCCGCTATGGATCCATCTGTGCTGCAGAGCCTGAATTTATGACTCCCTCTCCTTCTCCAGTGTGGCTTTCTTCCCTCTCCACATCGGTGATCATGTCTTTATAGAAGAAGATTGTGTGATCAATGCAGCCCAGATCGGTTCCTACGTTCACATAGGCAAGAACTGTGTCATTGTGAGTACTCTTGGTCTGTCATCTTTAAACCCCTCAGCTACAGCTGAGAACTTGCTCTGAGCCAGCAAAAGGAAGTACATCAGGGAAATTCTCACTGGGGATTAAGAAAGATGGTCTAATTTTGGAGTAGCCCAATGGTTCCTATCCACCAGAATAGATGCTCCCTCGGGGTAGAAAGCTCGCTGGCAGAGACTGCGCTCTTTTCTATTAAAAAGGCTTCCAAAGTGAAGGCCCGACCAAAATATAACCGATTTCTTAGGCTTCTGGGGCTGATAGAAAGGTGGCACTTAGAGTGAGGTATCTGGGCTGGATCCCAAAGGACCTCTGCCGTGTGCTCTGCTCTGTGACAGGGCAGAACACACACAGCTGACTGGAAACAGCAGGTACTGGCAGGGTTCTGAACCTGCTCCAGGGACCGAGGGTCTGGGAAGCCTGAAATAAGAGGCCTAAGCAAGTGTGGGGGTTTGCGTGGCTATGCTTGTGTGATTTGGCTCCGCACTTAGTGACCCTGCCTTATTTTAGTTGAGAACTTCCTCTGGATTCTCCATTTATACTCCCGGATAACACTAGACCCTGCCATCTACTCAGCCGCTTCACAGGGAGGCAGCCAGGCGTTCAGATTAACCGATAAGCCACATGCCAGCCATGTGCCCATCAACGACATTGAACCCAGCAAAGCCACATTTCCTTCTGTGCCGTAAGAAGCAGGGAGTTGGGAGAGATGCCAGCATGTGCTGCCTGGAAATGATCAAAGTTAGCTGGAAAAGCAGGAATGAACCAGTGGTAGAGAGAGAGGAAGAACGCAATAGGGCATTTAAATAAGTGATTTTCAAACTTTTTTCCTTGGGACCCAGTGGAAAAAAGTCATTTATGTCAGTGACCCACCAATGACCTCTTTGAGCAATGCATTCCAGTCTTTCGGTGGGGGCAGCAGGGGGTGCCGCGACCCGGTGCTGGGGCCCGAGTCATGGCTTGCAAACCATTGCTGTAGATGGCTTTATGCTGATAGCCAGAAAAAAAATGGGGCTGGGTATAATTAGATGAGAGAAAAGGCCCTTTCTGAGACCTGTACCTATACCATGGGTTCCCCTTCTCCGTTCTCTGGCTTAGTCTCTTTCCTTGCAGCATGTGGCACTTTCAGTTTCTTCTCTCCCTGGGTAGCCGGTGCAGGGAGGGGAGGAGAGGGCCTTAGGTTGCATGTTTCTCATTTTTTCAGAGAGCCAAGGGCATCTCTCTCCCTGTCACAAATCAAACCAGGCTGGAAGACTTGAGAAAAGCCTCATGAGGGAACTACTGACATGAGGCCTCCATGGCTCCTATCTGCCTTTATTGAACGGCCAAATGATGACTCTCGTTAGAAATGGCTTTCCGGATCAGTTGGCAGTTTAGCCTCTAAAGTGCAGCTTGCTATAACATCATTGGCTAAAGGAATGTGTGGAGCATTAATTGTAATTGTTTCAGCCCAGCTGCTGCCTGTCTGAGCAGGGTGACTCTTTCCAAAAGGTTAACGTCTTGAGTTTCATTAAATATTGCAGCAATTTCAGTTTAATCGCTCTTGCCTGTTTGAAAGACGTGCTTATTTTCAAACATTGCATTTGCACAAGGCTAGACAAAAGGACGGCCCTGGTTAATCGTTGGTTCTGGGCTTTGTCTCCCTCTGGAAGCCAACTAAGAGCAGTTCGGTTATCAGCATGCTGGGGTCAGGGTGTCCGGTGGGGAGAGGTACAAGTGGAGTTCAGTGCAGATGTAGATAATGCTTTACAGTCAAGGTTATTGACTCTTGCAATGGGGAATAGTTTGCCCAGTTACTAATGGTTAGGGCTACCAATTCCAGCTTGACTGTCTACTTACCTGTTGTGACTTGTTTTAATATGCAAACTCCCGCTGTGCGTTAATGAAGAACACACAGATTTTTCCAGTCTCCGCTAGTGCATGTTGATCTGTAAAATATTCAAGTTTGCTATGTATGTAAATGCACAAAATGTTACTGTTGGCCAGAGCCACATAAAACATTTTTACATCTGCTGATTTAAGAAGCATTTGCTGTTTCATGTGGAAGAGGTATAAGGGGGACAGTATACCTGATTTTGCTTCTCAAATCAGAAATAAGTTCTGAGTATAAGGCATCTTTATCCAGTATAACTCATCCATACTCGGGTTTATACCCGTAACCTCGCAGTCACACTGCTGTAACTTTCTAGTGTAGACAAGGCTGAATCGTCAGATCATTCAGAGGGGAGAGGAAAACGTTTGTGGCTGCAGGCAGGTGTCTTGGTTCTTTGAGGTGCCCTCACAATGGCTTTGACTAATCAATAGCTGTCAGTCTCACAGCTCGATATTGGAGACATGAGCAGGAGTAAGACAAAAATCTTCCTGTTAAACAGAATGAAATGTGGTCTCTGTTTTAGGGTCGTAGGTGTGTTTTAAAAGACTGCTGCAAAATTCTACCCAACACGGTTCTACCCCCGGAAACAGTGGTCCCACCTTTTACGGTCTTTTCAGGCTGCCCAGGTAAAGTTCATTTAATTTGACTTTGCGTATAAAGTCAGCTAACTTGTATTTAAAAGAAACACAGCAGGATGTGGAGGCGGCCAGGTGGGCTCTCTCTTCGCACTGTTTTATGGTAACAGAACATGGGGGCGGTGCTCAGTACAGTAAAAAGGCACTGAATGAAAGAGAACAATTCTGACCTATGGAACTTGCTGTCTGGAGTTTAGTACAGCATCTGCACTCACGGGTTAATACGGCCAGAGCTTGTCAGCGTGATTGCCAGCTCCCCCATCGCAGTTACAGAATCACTTCTGTCAGCGCTCCTCCACAGAAACCTGACCTATCAAGCACCCTGCTTTCCCCGGGCAGGTGCACTTTGTCATCCAGAGAGAGCCCCCTTCTCTCCTCCCTATGTTTGGGGTTTGGGATTTGCTGGCACCTCCACAAACACAGCTGGAGAGTTCTCTTGGGTCATGTGCTATGTAGATGGGCAGACGCTCTTATCTGCCTACCCCTGTCTGCTAGCTCAGCACTGCTGACCGTATCGGGGGTGGCAAGGGATCATTCATTTGGAAACCGGTGGCGGGAAGGTCAATGTAACCTTTTGTTGCCTTGGTTACTAGCCGCCCTTTAGGAAAGAGCTTTCCTGACCCCTGCTTGTCTAGGGTGGGTGTAAAGGATTAAGGGATCTAGCTGGAGGCAGACTGTCTCACTGCCCCCCTTTGGGGATGGGAGGGAATCCACTTCCGCACAAGCCAGTTGGTTATTGTTATAAATCCTGGTGGAGAAGTGACCCATGGGAACACTTGTGCTCTGCTTGGTTTTCAGGGCTCTTCTCCGGAGAACTCCCGGAGTGCACCCAGGAGCTGATGATGGACGTTACAAAGAGCTATTACCAGAAGTTCTTGCCGCTTACTCAGGTCTAGTTACTGTTTCAGAGAAGTAAAGGCACTAGAGAGCTTTGGGGGAGGGGAGGAACGTTGCGTCAGCCTCTGCTCTTTGGAGGGGCTTGTCCCCACTCTGTGCTGTTAACACTACAGGTCTAGCAAGCAGTACCTTGTGAAAAGATGCTGTCATGTTTAAACTTTGTATATTTCATTCCCCACGGTCTGTGAGGTGCCCCCTTAAACGTTGTGAGGCTGGAGTGCTGTTACAATCCCCACGAGACGAATGTTTCCTGCTGCAATTGAGCAGTGAGGCAGGACCCTACTGTAGCTACTCTTCCTAGCTGAAGTGAATTGCACACAACTCTTCTATTCAACCTGATGGCCAGTGTGTATGACGCTTCGAAATAACCTTCGTCCTTGAACACAATGGCTGCGTGGCCAATATCCTCATGAAGGGTGACACTGCCCATGCTTGCCCTGTCCGAGGAAGAGCCAGGATATTCCCTCCTCTCCCCTGAGATTCAGTCCCCACACGAATGGAACATCCTCCACCTCCCTTAGTTTGCATCAGAGCTTACATAGCTTAGCTTCCCTGCCTCCTCCCGACAGGCCTGTGGGCAGAGATCTGGCTTTCTGGGCCCAGACTGAAAGGACAGACCTCACCATCTGGTTCCTTCTGCCGGGAGAGACACTTACCTGCCCTAATCCCACTGCCTGAACTCCCCTCAGCCACGTAGGGCTAGTTTATTTCTGAGCATCATACCTGTGAAAGAGTCAGCTGGGATTTGGGGAGGAGGAGGATGTCCATTGTCCCGCTGCTGCATTGAATGGTCTGGGACCAGCAACGGGACAGTGTGGCATTTGTCCAGGATTGTGGTGCTGTATGTGGGCACAGACCGGTGGCTGCTCTCACTCACAATATAAGCTGTAACATGGAAAAAAAAAAAAAAATCACACACACACACACACACACACACACACACACACCCCTCCCTAGAAAAAGTAAAGAGGGGCATCATTCTTATGGGGGTAGTCTGTCTGCATAACACCCAGGAGTCTCCCCTGGTGAGGATAAATGGAGTCCCTTCACATTAGCTTGTATTTAAAGCTAACATTCTTCCTTGCATGTGTCTGGTGTCATGCGGTGACTGGGTTGCCGACATGCAGTGGTTGTAACAGCAGTCAAGGGCCCCTCCAGCTGTTCTGTATCCACGCAGGGCTCTGATACACATTAACCAACCTGCAGCTATCTAAATACTAAAATGTGTTGTAACGACTGTTAATCACTTGTAACATCGCTGGTTTGTTTGAATTTTTTTACTGTACATAAATTAAAAGCCTCTTATATGGGTCAAGTGACTTGAAAGTTGTAACTTTCCCAGTCCAGTTGCTGTGAGAGCTGAGGGCACTGAGTTCTGCAGGGCTGGACACGTTCCACGTGCTATTGTTGAGCGAGAGGCACCTGAGCTAGTACCAGGCGGTTAGTTTGGGTGCAGTAAAGAGCCTCTTGCATCACCAAAATACAGTAACTTGCCTGGTGCTGTCTCTCACCTGTACACCTAGAAAGAGACAAGTAAAATTCTAGGGCCACTGAAGAAAACTGTCCCAAAAAACTGATTAAACACTTACCAGCCTCACACAAGACTATTCACTCACCCTTAATGGGATAAGAGGCCCCACCCAAAAATACTACCAGCTCCAGCCAAGTAGGGTATTGAAGGCTGAAGGTAAAAACCCATCAGTTCTGTTAAGTAGCAACTAAAAGAGGCAGTTAAAGACAAAAAGACACCCTTTAAAACTGGAAGCCAATTCTAGTGAGGAAAACAGAAAGATGCAAATTCTGGCAAATCAGGTGTCAAAAGTATATTCAAGCAGATCAAAAAAGAATCTGAAGCCCACCTAGCAAAAGACACAAACTAACAGCAATGTTTTGAAGTACATGAGAGGCAGGAATGTGCCAAACAGTCAGTGGAGCCACTGGAGGATAAAGGAGCAGCCAAGGAAGACAAGGCCAGTATCAGGAACCTAAACGAATTCTTCGCATTGTAGAGGATGTGAGGGAGACTCCCACACCTGAGCCATTCCTTTTTAGATGATCAATCCAAGTAAGATTCCTAATGATGACTACATTGAGGAACTGATTTTTCACTAGCGGAGTTTTTGGAACAAATTGATAAATTAAACAGTAATAAGTCACTAGTATCATGGTTTTGACCCTAGAGTTCTGAAGGAACACACAAAATTGCAGAACTACTAATTTTGATATGTAAACTTGCTTAAATCAGTCTCTGTACCAGTTGACTGGTGGCTAATAACAGGACATTAGCTTTTAGAAAAAGCTCCAGAGGCGATCCTGGCAATTACAGGAGGTGAGCTGAATTTCAGTACCAGGCAAATGGGTTGAAATGATGATAAAGAACAGAATTATCAGACGAACACAATGTATTGGGAAAGAGTCAACATGGCTTTTGTAAAGGGAAAATCATGCCTCACCCATGTGCTCTAATTCTTTGAGGGTGACAATAAGCACATGGACAAGGGTAATCCGTTGGCTATAGTGCATTTGGACTTTCAGAAAGCCTTTAACAACGTCCCTCTCCGAAAGCTCTTAAGCACGCAGTCATGGGAGAAGAGGGGAAAGCCCTCATGGATCAGGAATCCTTATGGATAGGAAACAAAGGGAAGAATAAACAAAATAGCTTTCACCGTCACAAGGAGTAAATTGCAGGGACCCTTCAAGGATCTGGGACGTGCTGTATAACATATTAAAAAATGATCTAGCAGAAGGTGGCGATGTTTGCAGATACAAAAATCACAAGATAATTAAATCCAAACCTGTGATGTTACTTGGGGATTTCTCAAAGGTGGGTGTCTAGGCAACAGGATAACAGATGAAATTCAGTGTTGAGTGCAAAGTAATGCACGTTGGGAAAAAACCAATCGCAACTAGACCTACAACATGATGGGGTCTAAATTATGTGTTACCACTCAAGAAAGAGAGCTCGGAGTCATCATGGACAGTTTTCTGAAAACATCTGCTCAATGTCAGCAGCAGCCAAAAGAACCCAAAACCAACTAACAGAGTGCTACAACTATTAAGAAAGAAAGAGAGTTTCTGTTTTATCATAGATAAATCCATGGTATGCCCATACCTTGAATACCATCTGCTCTTCTAGTCATCCTATTTCAAAAATGATAGACTAGAATTGGATGAGGTACTGAGAAGGTCAACAAAAATGATTGGGAATATGGACCAACTTCCATAGGAGGAGAGATTAATAGATTTCATTTTAAAATATGACTGAGGGGAATATCATAGAGAGATATACAATTCTGAATAGTGTGGAGAGAGAATAGGGAAGTGTTATTTATCCCTTCAATAACATAAGAACCACAGGTCATCCACTGAAATTAGTAGATTGCAGGGTTAAAACACACATAAGGAAATACTTTTTCAGCCAGTGGAATTCATTACCAGAGGTTGTCATGAAAGCCGAAAGTATAAATTGTTTTTTAAAAGGATTAGAAACATTCATGAAAGATGTATCCAGCAATGGCTATTAGGCATGATGGTCTGGGATGCAACCTCAAGCTCGGGATGTCCATATACTTCCAGCTGCTAGGAGCTGGGAGGGACTGGACGACGGGGTAAGGCTAACTAGATAAATTGCTATGTTCTGTTCATGCCCTCTGAAGCTCCTGGCTCTGGCCATTGTCAGATGACCAGATACTGAACTAGATGAACTCATTTGTCGGATGTGATTTGGACATTCTTAATCCCTGGCAATTAACTGCAGAAGTCAAACTCTTAAGAAAACCAAATGTCTCTCCCCAAAGAGCAGGGAAATAGAGAAGAGTCCTGCTAACAGAAGATGACTGGAGATATTGTTTCTGAGGCAGGTAGCCAGCCAGCCACAAACACAGTCCCCAATTATCATGAATAGGAAGGCGTGACTGATGGAGACACCATCTCCCAGCATGCCACTTTCCTGCCGGAACTGTGGGAGTCCCATCTCTTAAGAGCCAGGGTAGCTATTCTCATGTATTACCCAAATTCCAGTTTGGTAATTGCATTCTACCTACATCACTCACCCCTGTCCTGTTAGGGGGATTCCCATCCCTCTGCTAGGTGGTTTTGCAATGTTAAACAGCTGCCCCGTTCCACCCGCCCCGACCCGGAGCTGATGGGATTCAGCGACAGGTGGAACAATATCTACAGATGATCCACAGCAATTCTGCAGCACCTGACTGTCAATACCACAAAGGAGAGTCCTGGAGCTACCTAGCCCATTTCAAAATCCATCCTGTTCCTCCCTCCAGGAGTGCACTTCTGCCATGTAGGAACCCCACGCCCTGTAATAGGAGTTCTAGCGTTGCTGTATCAAGCATGTGGAAATGCCTCTACCTTCTTCTGACACTAGTTTCTAGGAGGGTGGGATTCTGTTTCTCCCTAGGTGAGGGTTAAAGTGACAGAGGTTGGTGTAACTCTGCATCCTCCACTGCTGTGGTCCTATTCGGCCCTATCGACACTGGGCTTCAGACAGAGAATCTTTTTGGTTTAATCTTGTTCCAGGGGCATCTTGACACTTGGGTGTGCACTGGCTAGCCAGATCTGTTTAGTGGTACAGCTGTGTTTAAGTCGCGTTGAAGAAGCCCTGTTAAACTGGGCTTAGAGCCAAAAGTAGCTGGCGGCTTAAAGAGATTAGCTGCGTGTCTCATCTTTGAGTGACCTCGTATGGGTTTAGTGTGATGAAAATATGACTGGATCACGGCGCTGCCTTTTCACCTGAGCAGAGTAGGTATTAAGTCAGATGTTCTTTGCAGAAGAGGACACTGTGTCCTGTTGCTATGGGAGCGTAACCTGCTGAAAGGACTTGAGCCTCCAATAATCTAGTCCCTGCATGGCCTCTCCCGAGAGAAGCAAGAGCTATGGCTATAGGCAGAGTGCTGCCTCAAAGATCACTCGCCCAGGCAGACAAACGGCCGAGCGTCTGCCATGATCCCAGGGAGCTCAGCCATGGAGTAGCTGCAGCAACATGTTACGTCACATTGCAGAGTTTTACTCATTCTACCAACCATCTCTTGGCTGACCGACCCAGGCAGCCTGCTTGGCCAGAGAGGGCCAGCAACAGGGTCCAGCTCTGCCATGTGACAACGGATTACGGCAGCTACTCAATGTCTGACTGCCCTGTGCAGGGATTGCTGGGCATCGTAATGCTGGGAGAGGAAGATTAAACAAAGGGGAAAGGCCCTTCGGAAGAGGGAAGCTACTTTGGTGGTAGAAGAGCCATTTGGGTGACCTCTGGGGCCTGCCAGGCTTCCACACGCAGCTGGGTGGAGCTGCCTGGTCGGGGGGGTGGGTAGCACAGCTGTCTAGCCCGTGGCCGGGAGCTGCAGGGTGCCCAGGGGCCTATCAGTATGAAATCCCCTCTTAGCAGACTGCGCTGCCTCAGCTCCACCGTAATGACCATCTGTTTTATTGTCTTTGTTAAGGTGGCCTCTGCCAAGGTCTAAAGAGCAAATCACCAGTGAAGACCTCACAGATGCAGCCCTGTTAAAATCCCGTAGGGCTGGCCACTACCCTCTGGAGCGTCACTTTGTCCGGCTGGCCTGCTGGAATGAGGAAACATCGCTAGGTTGGAGCCACTGCCTCCTGGGAGTTGTTGTTTCCTGGTGTCTCCGGTTAGCCCGACACAGTAGAATGAACCACAACTTCCATGAGGAGGTTTTGCTGCACAGACCTGGAGCAAATGGCCACAGTGGAGCTAGCTGGCTTTGGGAGCAGTGGGGACCCTACTATGGGATTCCTTTGTTCAGGAAACATTCTCACTTGTTAAACAATAAACTGTCCCTGCATTCTGCCACCACATCGCTTTGTGGGCCTTAAATCCCTGTCCCTCACATGCTTTGTTGGAAATAGTTAAACAGAGCTCAGAAATGGAACAATACCAGAGCTTTAGAAAAATGCCTACCTCCTCCCAGCATTGCTGGAGATTGCATCTGCTCGGCAAGGAACGGAGCCCCCAGGCCAGGCTGGATTTCTTGGAATCAGCTGAGTCATTGGCTGCAATATTAGTGACCTGCAGGGGTCTGTGCTGGCTCCCAACTCCTGTCCAGCACTCCAGTGTCTCTTGGATGAGCCATGAGGCCCTTGAACTCTAAAATCCCTTCTAGAAAAGATCTTGATGTTTCTAGCTGGTGGTACCAATTAGCTGTCTTAATTAATCTTAGCAGCAGGGTCTTTCGGGAGGGGCCAGCTAATTGCTTTCAAAGGTTCCAAGTGTACCAGCTGGGCTGTGTTCTGAGTCATCCTCACTCCTGGGACTAAATGAAGCTGGTTCCCTTCATGGGAAAGGAAAGTTGTGGTAGGGATATTTGTTAATTCACATATAAAACACTGAGCTGACCCCTGTTTACAATTCCTGTGTGCTGTTCTCGGTGAGCAGAGGGCCCAGGAAATTTGGGGGGACCCAAGGCCCAGCCAGCTCTCAGGGCAGAGCTAGGCAGGGTTGTGGATACTTGGCATGTGGGCCTTTTTCCCTGTCCTAGTACAGAGGGAGCCCTGAGACAAACATGGAGCTTAAGTGTCCAGTGGCAATGCCCAGCCGCTGCAGGAAGCAGGACTTCGGGCAAGTACCAGCAGCTGTGGAGTGTCCTGGCCCTGGGTAACGATGCCACTGTGCAAGTCTCCATCTAGCTGCGCTCTGCTCTGAAACAGAGGCAAGATGTCCTGCGGTTGCTGGATGTGGCCCTTGCCTGCCTGTGGCTGAGCAAAACGGCTCCCGGGGTGCCAGAGGTGTTCCTCCATGTGGACCTGCGTAGGCGTCCCCAGGACAGAGAGGCCTGGATTGCCCTCCGGAGGGGCACACAGCCGGCTCTCGGTCACAATGACCAGCGTCTCAGCTGGACACACAACTGGAGGAGTTGTGTCAAGGAGTGATGGGTCATGTCTCCCATCACTGCTGGTGGAGCAGTGCCCAGCGTCCATCCCCGTAGGTCAGGTGTCTAGAGATCACCATTAGCTGGCTGAAGCTGCAGGGGCAGGTATGATCGCAGACTGGAACTACCCCATTTGGAATTGAGCCAGGACGTGAGTTACCCACCTCTTTCCCCTGTCCAAAATGCCATGAATCCATCATAAATGGGGTAGGCACCTTGAAGCAGCTGAAAGACAGAACTTCCAGCCACACCGTTGCCCTTAGCACAGCAGTGAGCTAGTTGGGGTCCGCACTGCTTCTTGCAGATCACTGCTACTGGCCAGGCTCACCTAGTGCGGCGAGACAGGATTGCTGCATAAGTGCTGTGCCCGGCTTCCTTTCTTTGGGAAGTTCTTTGGTTACTTTTACTGGTGTCTCATTCTCTAAGTCAGCAGATGGCAAATCAGCTTCATAGAGCCAAGTCTCCTCTCATGGCAGGTCGGGGATGCCCGCTTGCCTAAGGGAAGTTGTGCTAGGATGGACAGAGCCGTGACCTTTCACATCTAATAGGGCCCAGCGCTTCCAGATTATCCACCGGAGAGGAGTGCCAGCCAGCGTGCAGCCTGGGGGGCACGTGGAGATTAGGGTGGAAGAGTCATTGACAGTCTCAGTCGAGGCACAGCTATACGGAAACTATCCAACACCACAGCTAGTTGCATTAGCAAAGAGATTGACTATAAAGTGACGGCCCCATCGGCCACACTGTGGGAAGAACTAATCAGGGGCAGGATCCTTTGCTGAGAACTCTCGGGGAGAAAAAATTATGACCAGATGCCTCTGAAAATGCAGACAGAAAATAAACACTCAACAAACCAAACAACCAAGAACTATTGACTCACAATACCAACAAATAGCATGGGTAGGGACCATCCATGTTGCCGGTCACAGGAGAAAAATGGCAGCAGTTACAAGGTGGCTGACCGAAAAAGACGAGAGAGAGAAGGAACAGATCAAGGTCAGAGAAGACTTGGCCCAGTCTGGTGGGGCTCAGCTGCTCATAAGACACAAGAGAAGATCACACCCCGCCGTTTTCTAGAAAAGTCGCCTTTTTGAAGTGTGCTGACTAGAAATCACCTGTATGCCTGCCCGAGTAACAGTTCTGCACGTAATGCCCACCTCTCTCCATGGCTACAAACCATTCTAACGCCGAGTATTGCAGCACTGTACCAAACACCACAACGCTCCCTCATCAGTCTGTATATGCTCATGTAGACCAAGAACACTCTAAATATCTGTCAAGCCATGTTCTCAGCTGTGTTATCCACACTAGAACCCATGTACCTACTTGTCCATGTACTTACCTGAGCATTCCCTGAAACGGGGGGTCCCACCTGAGCATTCTCTGGGACGGGGGGGTCCCACCTGAGCATTCCCTGGAACGGGGG
>ML685786.1:1463896-1481505 GCA_007922175.1 Pelusios castaneus | reverse complement strand
TCCCACCTGAGCATTCCCTGGAACGGGGGGTCCCACCTGAGCATTCTCTGGGACGGGGGGGTCCCACCTGAGCATTCCCTGGAACGGGGGGTCCCACCTGAGCATTCTCTGGGATGGGGGGGTCCCACCTGAGCATTCCCTGGAACGGGGGGGGTTCCACCTTTTCTCTGCCACAGTACACCTGGATACCTTTCACTATTTTGAGGCACACCGCCATATTGTCTCCAGAGGAACTCATAAATATTTACCAGCCGATCCAGAGGCTCGTAAGGTTAAAATCAAAACCACCATGGCGGCTAATGTTAGATCACAATGTCTTTTGTGCCAGAATTAAGATTTTCATCAGTGGATGCTAACCTTATAGCTGAGCATAAGAACTCTGGAGACACGTGGGGAGTGGTGAAAGTGACATGCATCTGACAATAATACTTTGGGACGAGCAGCAATTAATCAGTCATTTCTCCTCATTTCCAAAACGGTCTTCCCAGGTGTCTAGTTTTCTCGGCTGTTTTAAAAGGCAATATAATAATTAACTGAGTTTCACTAAGAGTATTGGCAACCTCCAGAGATCAAAAAATGAATCAGGCTCCAGCAAATTGGGATTGGCCCCCAAACGTGTTATTTACAGAGATTATATTGTTTTTTCAGTCTGTCTACAACTGGCGAACTACCCCTGGCCATCCCCAGAGAGGGAGAACGGCTGGGGCTCCAGGTTGCATTGGGGCTAAGGGTTTTGGGCCCCTGCTGTAGGAGTTCTCACACCCACATCTTCCTGTCCCCTCCCCAGCAATGACTTCTACCCCCAATCTCCAAATTAATCCTGTGCCCCATGTCTTCAAATAAGTTCTTTCCCCCATTCCCTCTCATTTCTGTCCTGCCTCTGCCCCCCACTCCACACCCACAAGTTCTGCCCCATCCCTACCCAGGTCCCTCCATTCTGCACCCCCACCTCACACCCAGCTCTGTCCCCTTGGCCTCGCCTCTGCTTCTCCTGGGGTTCTCCCCTCCCAACCCGGGGGCTACAGATGGGTCCCCCCTTTCCCGCCAAGCTGGGAGTGGCGCACTCCGGACGGAGAACTGAACTCAGCCCGAGTGACTGATGCCGACACCCTGGCAGCTAAATGTAGTGACCCTCCCGTAATCGGATGGACTTCACTCTCTAGCGTGTCAGTCCCCGGGCCTGGGAGAAGCAGCAGGAAACAATGGGTCTAGCATCTATATAGAGAGACCAAGCAATGGGCTGGGAGCCAGGAACATCTGGCTTTTCGGCAAGACAGCTGGGAGGGTGTTGTCCTTGTCAAGTCACCTTCCTTCAGGCCCCTGCAATATTATGCTGGGCAGAGAATGGGCCTGTTCTTCCTTCCTCAAGAACACAGCGTCCTGTAATCTGAGCTGGGGCAGCCGTACACAAAAGCCTCCCAGCCCTCCACAGGAAAGTCAATCTTGGATCCCCAGGGCTCCCACCCTGATGGGAGCAGCAGCAGATGAGCCCAGCACAGATTTCCAAGGGCCAAGACCTGCTAGAGCCAGGGAAGGGGGCTCCGAAAGGGAAGGGCGGAGGGGCAATTTGGTGAAATCTGCCTGAGTCCAGCACTCGGGCCTTGGCCTCTGCTCAGGTATTTTCTCTTTGCTGATGCCGAGCTCCGCATTTCAGGTGCCAGGGCTGCCAGCCCAGGGAGGGGACAGTTAGACCCAGAGTCCAGGGAGTAAAATGCCAAAAACCACCTCCAAACTTTCCCCTTCACGGGATGCTCAGCAATAAAGGGAGGGAGGCCTGGTTCTAATCTGCCTGGGCCTTTGGGGGACGTTGGCTCTTCCCGTTGGGGTGCAGAATGTGTTGGGTTCCTTTGCCTGGGACAGACCCAGGCTTGCGCTACCATCTGTCCCTTACGGCTCCCCAGACAGCATTGGCTGCTGTCCCCTGCCCTTGGCTCCTGGCTGCCGGAGCTGATGCTCTTTGATCTTTGTAAAGGAATCAGTCACTCTCCAGCCTGTTCATGTGAGCTCTGAGCTCAGCACCTCTGCCTGCTGATCCGAGCTGACCAGAACAGGCCGTAACCTCGCCTCCCATCCCTGTGACAGTCACACCAGCCGGGGAGGCACCTGATTGCTCTGCACTAGCCCCAAGCCTTGCTCTCTGCCCCCAGGAAGCAGGGGGCTGGAGGGTCGTGGGCCAGCTGGAAGCTCAGCCCCGCCAGGCAGGGGAGGTCGGGCCCCAGGCGTGTCTCCAGTGAGCTCTGAGCCCGATGGCCCCAGTGGTTCCCCGCTGGCCCAGTCTGTGCACGGGCTGGTCACGCTCTCCTGATGCACAGGATGAAGGAGGACTCAGTAGCTTTGTACCGGGCGATACGAGGGACCATGCCACAGGAGAGGGCAAGGGGGACTGGACAGGAGGACGCTGGCATTGCCTATGGCCTGCCTGCGTTTCCCAGAGGTCGTGGGGCTATTTGCCCTGAAACAAGAGGTCACTTTCCCCCACCCCTCCCTTTCACCCCACCCCCACCCCTGGCTTTCCTCCCCTGACCGCAGGAAAGGCAAAAGCCCCCCTGTGAGTCTGTCACCAAGCAGACGCTCAGCGTCTCTGGGGCTGTGAGCAGGTGCCTTTCCCACCCTCCCTCAGACAGGTCCTGCATGGGGCCAAAGCCTCCCCCAGGGCTGGACTCTGTTAAACACACAAGCAGCACAGAGCCAGAGGCCAACCTGAGCCAGACGCAGTCAGGCAGAGCTGCTCCACCGTTCCCTGGGGCCCAGACCCAAGTCTGTCTCTCCCTTCTTTTCTCCCTCCAGGCTTAATACTGCTGGCGGGCATTGGGGAATGGGGCCGGCCTCAGCCCGTCCCTTCCGGTCCTGGTCCAACCCATCACACATAATGACACACTTCTCCTCAAGGGCAGTGAGCTCTGGTGAGAAGGGCTTGTGCCAGGATGGGGCGGGCAGTGGACGTGGGAGTCCCTATACCAAGGGCTGAACACTGCAGGGAGTGGGGTAGGTGTGAGCCTTGAGAACGACAAATTCATGATGCCCACACCCGGCAGAAACATTAAAGCAAAGCCGCCCATCCCTGGATCCCAGCTGCGTGCGGCCGTGGCCGAGTTCACTGCCGGTCCTGGCACAGCACTGCCATGGTCTGAGACTTTCCTGAGGGACACGTGAAGTGGAGCCCTGCCCCTCCCGTCCGCTGTCCCACTGGGCCCAGCTGCACCTTCTCTGCTACCTCTGGAAACCGAGTCACAAATAACGAGGATGCCAGGTGGCCGGTTCCTCCCCTGACCCTTGTCTGACTAACAGAAGCCTCTGTTTCCTTGGACACGGATCTGAAGGCAGGTGAGGTTGCAGTCAGCTCCGGGGGTGGGAGCCCACATCGCTATTCCTGGAAGAGCAGAAATAACTGACTGAACATGAGACCTTTCTGCTGAGAACAATGCTTTCGCCAAGGCACAGGTCAGTCTGCCCCAGAGACACTCCAGCGCCTGCTGTGTCCTGCAGGGGAGCCAGCTGCCCACCCTATCCCTACGTCCTCGGGTTCCACCCATGCAGAAAGTTTCCATTACAGCTCAGCTGCAGTCTGAGGGGAGGAACATGGAAAGCTGGCCTGGATGCAGGGCCCACCACCTCCCCCTGCCTGAACCAGAGCAGCTGGACCCAGGAGAAGATCCTGGGGCAGAGAAGAACAAGGTTCCAGAAGGGCTTGCAAGGGTCAGGCATTTAGGGACTCAGCTGTTGGGTTCCCCCCTTGGACTATCACGGCACATGGTGACACCAGCTGTAATGACGACGCCTGGCTCTTCGTGGCCCGTGTGACGCTCAGGAAGGACCTTTGCACTTCTGAGGACTCACCCCACAAACCTGCATGACCCACGGTAACCCATACTGGCTTTGCCCCTTCCAGGGGCTAGACCACACAAAGGCCCACGTGTCTGCTCGTGCCTGCAGAGCAATGCACCAGCGTTCAGGTTCAACCAGCGCTCAGTCATTACGATTTGTGCTGCAGCAGCACCTGGAATGCCAGCTGAGCGTGGCCCCACCATCAGGCACTGTGTAGGTGCAGAGTGAGAGAGAGGCCTGCCCCAAAGAGCTGCCAGTCCAGTGGGACAAGAGGCTCACCTTCAAAATGCGGCAGTCCGCTGTCCAGCCGACACGAAGACTCCTCCCATCTCTGCTCTCCGTCAGTGTAGTGCTCGGGTGGAAGGGAGGGTGATCGATGATGCGTGGCTGGTGGTCACCTTCCACCGAAGGAGCTGCAAGCACGTTCCAAATACATAGCCAAGAGAAGAGGAGCAGAAAGACAACCCCGTGTCACCAGTGTGTGCACACTGCTCGTTCTGATGGGATCCGAGGCTGGGCCTGTCCAGGGAGTGCCAGGAGAAACATTCAGGCACCCATCCCTTGTGGCAGGGGATCTGAAGGTCCGTGGAAGGGGGGGGGTGAAAGGGAGTTGTGGTCAGTGCTGGGCGTAAAAGCCCCTTTGAACATGCTCAAGGAAAGGTTCACACTGAGTCTTAGTGCATTAATTCAAGAAGCTCCAGTGAACAGAGTCTCAAGAAGCCAGTCGCACCCCTTTATGTGGAGCTGCGAACTCTCCATCGGCAATTTCTCCCTCCACCACAGAACTCAGGAGTGCCCCGGAGCTCACAGACCTGGTACAGCTGCTGAGAGAGATAAGGACATGGTGGCAGGTGGTAGACACCACCCGGGGCCCTGAAATCTTTGTACAATGCGTCTGTCATCAGGAGACCTCAAAGCGCTTCCCTTGCTTAAGGGAACATATCCCAAAGTGGTGAGGCCTAGAGGTAAGAATCACTGTTTGTAATGAAAAACAGTCACCTCTCTCAGCCTCACCACTCTGGGATATGTAGTTACACACTGTGGGAATCTACACAACTTGTTCGATTTGCTGAAGTAATCTGCCCTGATGCAGTGAAAGGTCATCACAGGATTTATTTTCCCTTCCCATTCTGTAAGTTTTCCATTTTCAACTGTCTGACGAAGTGGGATTTTCTCCCACGAAAGCTCATGCGATAAATAAATGTGTTAGTCTTTAAAGGTGCCCCAGGACTCTGTTTGTTTGGCTGACCTCGACTAACACGGCTCCCCCTTTGGAACAGATCTGGAGTGGCCTCGCTGTATTACCATGTTCTCCTCTCGTAGGGGAGAGTCAGCTGGGTGCTCACGCCCTGCGGGTAGCTCCCCTCTGACCAGCCTGCTTTTCAACACTGCCCAGAAATCCAAAGCCAAGAGGTCCCCTCAGGCCACACAGGCAGTTCCAGAGCAGATGAGACTTCCTGACAGAAGGAACGAGCAGAGGAGAGAAATTAACATGCATCTATAGCCTTCACTAAGCATCCACCCACAAATACAGAAAATAGCCCAGAGCAGTTCAACCACTGGGTGTTTCCAGTCCAAGACTCCCAGCGCTCCACCCCAGTGCCCTGCAGTCAGGGGGCTTTGCCTAATTAAAGAGGGAATTTTCCAAGGTGTCCAGGGCACCCAACTCCCACGGAGCAGTAACATAATAATGCTCCCTGAAATCACATCTTTTAAACCCGAGCCAGAGTCAGAGCCCACTCCCTGCAATGCAGGGCGGGCGCACAGCAGTAGGCGTGAAAGGACTGGGCATGGGCCAGTGACAGCAGGTGCTGCTATTCTGCTCCAGCCTCTTCCACACCTGGCAAAGCGACTCACCCAACTGCACAAACGCCAGGGACGCAAGCTGCTGCCGGCAGGTGGGAGCATCGACCATCTCCAGAGCACAGTGTCTTGCAGAATGACACCAGCATGTGCTGAGAAATGGGACAGACGGGAGAACCTCATGGGAGCGATGTCTGAGATGGGCTGAACTGGGGGTTCCTAGGGGGCAGGAGACATACCTAGTTCAGTCCACCTCAGACATCTCTCCCAGTCCTCTCCCTCGGCTCCCTCCCCAGAGCACAACCCTCCACCCAGCACTGCAAAGGGCCCCAGTCTCTGCACTGGACCACAATGACCCCTGGGCCCAAACAGGATGGCTTGCCCTTTCCACATGGGGCCAGCCAAGCCTGGTCACAAAGGAGCCCCACCTGGGAGAGATTAGGCAATTTCCCTTAAAGCTTGGCAGGACGGCACAAGGGAGCAAATACTCAGGGATCAGACAGCTCGGAGCGAGCAGGCAGTCACAGAGGGAGGCCTGGGACTGCGAGTCCAGCCAGGCAGAGCCAAGAAGGAAACTGCCAAAGCAGGACACGGCCTGGGTGGAGGAAGAGCACCCTTAGTTTGGATGGTCTTTGTTCTGGGATTTGAGGTTTCTGCATTACTAACCCCAGCCCCTAAGGAGGGAATTTTGACCCCGGTGGAGCCTGGGTGCTGTTTCTTTGTCCAGTCCAAGAGGGGAGACAGAGGCAAGATGCTGCAGAGCAGAGATGGGCTCCGGTTAGGAAGGGGCACTCAGGAGATGGCTGGTGCTGTTCCAGGCCCCCAGGGTCAGCGGTGCTTGGTGACCCCAGCTGTGGCTGACCGAACGGGAGTGGAGAGTGCACAGAACCGCGGCAAACCCGGCAGCTGGCGCCTGCAGGGAGCGGGACAGGGACAGTCTGGGTTTGTGAGGGTGCCCAGGGAGGGAGGCAAGGCACACAGACCTGCTGCAGTGCACACAGCCACCATCGCCCACGTGGGAGGCGAAAACCATCTCTCCACCTCCATGGAGCAGGAGTGGGTGAGCCGTGAGCCATGAAACCTGAGCCTTTGTTCCAGTCAGAGGGGAATCAATATGGATGGGTCCCGCCAGCAGCCCCCAGCGTAGGGGATTATCTGTACCCAGGTGAACCTTCTGCACATTTCACAGGCCCTGGGCTGCTTCCCAGCTCAGATAGCCTGGGTGGCGCCGTAAGGGCCAGAAAGCTGACTCGTCTCATGCCTCTGTTCCCACCTGTACCCAGAGGCTAGAGGTACTTGATCCTTTTAAATGCTTTAAGTAAGATCTATGGATGGGACGTGCCAGACGACGGTTCAGCTCCTCCCCTTCATTCCTTGCGAACATGCCCCACTCGCCAATGTGTGTGACAGCTCCTGCTCCACGCCCGACTCCGACGCTGCTCCCAGACAGCGCCTTCATCTTTACTTAACCTAGCGCTTTACTGGCTCTTGTGTTTGCTCTGGAAGTCCTGGCCTCCATTGCTGGCCGCAGTCAGAGAGGGTTCAGAACGAAGGGGAGATGGGGGCGCTTGGAAGATTCCCAACAGTGGGACAAACCACGCAATGTGAATTTTTCCCTTCTTGCCCCGTGAGATGGGAAATGCAGCTGAGGTTATAGGCAGGCAGAGCAAGCATCTCTCCTGACGGTGCAGCTGGAAAACCTACGGAGACACCAGTGCGCAGAGCAGACATTGGAAGAGACATGAGCAGAGGGAGCCACAATGGCCTGGCTGGCAGCAATTAGAGGTCTGAGGCCATGGCACACGGTGCAGTCGGAGAAGGCCAGCCACCCAGGCTGTTTGCTACAGAGTGTGCACCTGGGGCTGGAGGGGAGGGACACACTGCTGCTTCGGAGAGACCCTGCAATGAAGCCAGCAGGAAATGGGCCCTAAAAGACCAAGGAGAACTTTAATTATCCTCTAATTAAAAATAAAAACCACGACTCCTGCCCCAACGTTTTGCTCAACCAGCAGCAATTTCCTCTGGCAAAGTCCTGCTGCAGGAGGGAAAGTTTGTCACTGTTTCATCCTCCAATAATTAGAGCAGGCCCAGATGTTGCTGCCCCCCACTGTCAACACCCGAAGGTAAACACGGGCCAGAGCAGGAGGCGGCCCCAGTGGAAAAACCAACAAACCCCGGCTTGCAACGGCTGGGCTCTTGCTGTACACAAACAGAGCGGAGAGAAACAATCCAGGCTGGGAGCTGGGCCCTGCCAGGGCCTGCCCAGGGTCATAAAAGGGACAATAAAGCTGCGCTGGGAGGAAATAAAGCCACAGGCAGAGATAAGGACTTACTGAGGAATGAAAAGAACTGTGAGAGACCAGGGGCATGGCTCAGGGAGGGGGACCAAGGATCAGGCGGGGCAGGGTCTGGGGACCCAGACACGAACAGCGCAGCCACTGCAGCCCCACGTGGCCTTCGGCAGAGAGGCCACGTAACCTGCGCCTCTCACTCAGGACTAGGTGTGAGCATGAGCACTGGCTGTCCTGCATCATTCGGAGATGGCAGCCGCTCCTGGCCCCTCCGAGCAGCGTCTGCAGCTCCCAGACATTAATGAGCCCCACAGGACCCGCGGAGCAAGGCCCAGACAGAGGCAGGGATCTGCCCACACAATGCCTCTGTGGATCCCAATTCAGCCCCTTAACCGCAGGGCAGCCCTGCTTCTGAGTCCTGTGTGAACGAACCTCTCTCCTGTTCCGTCACTGGGGAGTAGGCACCAGCATCCCGGCCAGCCCCCTGAACCCGAGTCCATGGCTAGGAACGTGCTCTTCCCTCGCTGCATGGCAGAGCTGGACAGGCTGCTGGCCCTCCAAACGGCCACATCGCTTGAGCATGTGGGAATGGCTGGTGCACAGCTCACTCCAGGGCAGGGTTCCCAGCCTTTCTGCTGGCATGATCCCATCTGAATGAAGTCTTTCCTGCCGGGACGCCAGGCAGCACAGAGAAGGCCATTTGGAAGAGCAATGTGTCACCCTCCACATACTGGGACTCTGGCGTGAGGTCACTGGGCAGGGAGGGTGCCATTTTGCTCTCCAAAAAATGTCCTTGGCACAGTGCGACCTCACACATATGGCGTGCGCGGATTGGTGTGCAGAGAACGCGTTAGCTAGCAGGGCAAACACTGTCCTCTACGCATGGTGACCTCACATATCCCGTGCGTTCAAGGCCATGCTCTGCAAGCAAAATGATGTTCTGTGCAAAGAAGGGATCGCCATGACCCCATCTGCTGGGGGGGCGACCCCCATTGGAGTGCTGACCTACACGTTGGGAACCACTGCTAGGGATTCTCTGCAGTGTGTGCACCACGCCCCAGACGCTGCAGACATGCCCCGGAGTGGACCAGGCACAGAGCAACAAAGACAGAGAGGGAGGAGGTGACTTAGGCTGGTGGTTCGAACATCTACACCTTCCCATGCATTGTTGTTAACGGGTCCAGCGTACCACGGAGATCACAGCCTGGAGAACACACCTGTTGGGCTGTTCATCTGCTGAGCTCTGCAGCCCAGGCTTCGGCTTGGATGGAGACATCCTGCCTTGCTTGGGGTTCTCCCTGCCATTTGTTTTGACACACCCACGTACAGCACAGGCTCTGGAAAGCGCTGAGCTGTAGAACCGGCTCTGGGCAAATATTATTGTAGAGCATGAGTGCACAGAGGGTCTGGGCCTCCCTTTGGCTGCTCCCAAGGTGGCAGGCCTGCCAGGAGAGGGCTTGGGAGGGCTGAAATGTTTCATTTGCTCTTCACTGTCCCACAGATCTTGACAGGGCAGGACATGGCTGAGCAGTGGTGCCCCAAGCCCAAGACGAAGCACCCAGCTTGCAATACCAGCAGGCAGAGGACAGCAGTTATATGAATCAGCTCTATACATAAAGCCAGCCTCCCTGTAGCTTCAACACTCTCTGCCGCCCTCACCAACCAATCAAGGACCGTGGGGTAAACTCAGCGACGTCCCGGCTTCCTCTGACTTGTGAGAACGTCTGAACTTTGCTGCAGGACCTTTTGCTCTGTGTAACCAGGGCTCAGGACAGCATGTGGGTCCTTTAGGGCATCCCCCTTGTGACCCTACAGTGCAAAGTGACGCTATTTGGGGAACAGCACAATGAAATCCTGATGCAAGAACCAGAAGTCAGTGACTCAGTATCAGGGTACACAGGCTCCTTCCCCAGCCCCATAGTCCCATTTGCCCCACTGTATTCTGGGAAGACCTAGCATTTAACTAGAGGCATCCTAACCATTCGCACCTCCACACAGCAGCAAAAGTGACTCAGAGCAAACTCCCTTCCACATAAACCCCCTCTACAAGAAGTGGAGGAACAGGCCAGGCAGGGCGTGTGCACAGAGGCCACAGCAAATCGGTGGTGAGGCCATGGAAGGGGAAACAGTGGCATACTCCTCAAGGTCTGCTGGCAACCCCAGTAGCTGGGTATTTCTACTGAAGATCAGCAGGCAAATAATCAACAATGTTGACATTAAGGATATAAGATTTTCAAAGGCCTAGAAAGCAGATAGGCCCCTACCTCCCAATCAGATTCCAGGGCAGCGAGGTGCTTGACTCCCATTGGTGCCTTGGGAAAAACCTCCCCTTGGTGTGCCATCATTAGGGACCAGAGTTAACAGCCCACAGAGCTGGCTATGGCAGTTCACACCGCCCCAGCCCAAAGCCAAATCGCCAGTGTGCAGCCTCAGGAACTGGCCTAGGAGAAGGTGATGGAAAGAAATCCTTGCCCTAAATGTGATACCTTGATCCAGCTCTGCGTGTATTGCTTTTTATGGCCACCATTCCAGCCAGCCAGCATGGCACAAGCTCAGAGCCATGGGCCTCCTTTGCCAGGTCTGGCGACCCACAAAATTGCAGAGCTGACCCTGTCCCCATCACCAAACTGCTCCATGGCTGATGGAGCCCCCACCCCTACCCCGCAGGTGCACGCAGCCTCCCTGCACACTTAACACCTTCCACTGTAATGTGTCTGTCTGCAGCCTCGGTCCTCTGGTCTCCTCTCCCTTGCGCCTGCCTGCAATAGCATGCGAGAGAGAGAACAGGCCTCAGCCTGGAGCAGGGTCACATCTGGGGCCCAGGGGATCTTCCCCTTCCCTGCCAGGAAGGCTAGGACGCAGAAACCCCTGCAGTTCCATTTAGATTTGGTAGCAGCTGATGGAGCCCCTGGTGCTGAGCTGCGGCCACGTTCCCCCAGGGACGGGTCCCTGTGACCCTTGGGACAGACTGTCGCAGCTGAAGTCTCCCCAGAGCAGTGGCACGACCCAGCCAGGGTTCAGTGAGCTGATGGATAGATTCACAGTTTGCTACAGCCCTTTCTCCAGCTGCTCACTAGGGAACCTCCTCCACACACTGACTAATGAAAACTGCTTCTTATTAATTCTGCAAGTAAATATTTGAGCAGCAATAGAGAGCTGCTGGCAGCCTGGGGAGAGATTTTTTCTAGTGAGAACACCCACAGCAAACAGAGCAGCTGGGAGACAGCCTGGGGAATCAGAAGGGACCCGCCCATCCCTGCCTGCAGCACCACCTGAGAGCAGGGGACTCTGCTTTTCCTGCCTCAGGACGGTCACTCCATTCCAAGGGGCAACAGGGACTCTCCAGGCAGAGCTAGATGGGGACTTAGTTCAAGAAATTCCCGCAGTGAAACTCTTGAACTCAGAGCCCCCCTTGCAATGGCAACACGAACCATTCTGTTCTCTGCAGGACAAGCAGAGCCATGGTGGGGGGAGTGTCCGAAAATGAAGCATGTTCTTGTAGCTGTCTTGACCCCAGGATATCAGAGACACGGTGAGATACAAAGGCCTTTTACTGGAGCTAGGAGGTCCAATAAAAATATTACCTCACCCCTCCTGTCTCTCCAGTATCCTGGGGCCAACATGGCTACAGTGCCTCCACATAGAACAGTGGAAGATATCCAGTTTAGCTGTCTGAAGTGTTAACTCCGCAACAGGAAGAAAAAGGAAGTAAAACTTCACAGCGACATTGACTTCCTGAGCCAATGCACGAAACAAACCATTTCCCCCAGAGGTCTCGCCATAGAACCCTCCGAATATGCTCCACAGCTCTGAGACGTTTGCTCCCGCACTCTGAACTGGTGCAGCTCCCGGGCCCTGACTTACCCCACTCTGCTGTGTGAACGGCCCACACCCAGCCTCCTGCGAGGAGTCGGTCCTTGACCCAGGGAAGGAGCACGTCTGGTCAGCCACTTGTGGGATAGACCCCAAGCAAACATCCCCCGTCCCAGATGCAACCCTGGGAACTGCCATCTTGCAGGGTTCAGTGCTGCACATTGCACCCTCATTTACACTTGTCGGTCAATTTATCAGAGAAATAGATAGATGCCAGCTCTGTCACTCCGAGGGAGGTCTCTGCACCACTCAAACCAATATGTTTATTGACTACAGCAAGGTTTCAAGTGATTCTAAATCAGATTAATGTCAATTAAGAGATTAATAACATGTCAAGGAATTTGTCACCATCAACTAAAACATCTAAAACGAAGATTGATATTTTAGTAATTTTCAGTCTAGAATGTTAGCTTGCCTGCAGCTGGGTGCGAAGCCTCTTATAACCAGTCTCCGCCTCTCCCCATGGACAGATGCCAGACTTGAAGCTCTTTAGAAGATGGATTCCAAGGCAGAGCCGCGAGACAAAGATACCTCAGCTTTTAACAAGTTTCCTCAACACCCCCTGGGGTCAGGTGATTGTCCGAGTTGGGCAGTGGGTGTGATTTCTTCTATTTTAGCTTAAGTGCTCACAGGTATTTAGGTCAATCCATTATTCCTGTATGCATGCCTCTGCTGGGTGTGCAAACACAGCTCTGCGTTTGTTAGCACCTGTTCCAGCCAGGTGAGACACATTTGGGGACATGACATGGCAGAGTTTCCTATCTGTATGCATGCATGACATTGCAGAAATCATGCCACCATGACAGGAATGTTCAGTCCAAAGACACCGGACGCGGCATACTTCGCCTCAGACAATGCGGTTTCACTGTAAGTGTGAACATGAATGATACACACCATAAGGGTGTACGTGGGGAACGGCCTGTCACCAGCTCTGCAGACGGACTTCAGAGAAAGCAAGCAACTGCTTCCTGCCCCTCCCGTGCTTCAGAAGAGAGCGCCTCAAACAAAAAATCACCACATGGTCCCACACATTGCAGGGGGAAAATCAGAAGAGTTACCTGGAAATCATACAAAAATCCCAAACTACCCCAACAGCCTGACGACAGCCATGCAACACAAAAGAAGTTGGACCAATAAACGCTATCGCCTCACTCACCTTGTCTGAGAAAACAAAGAGCCATCGTCGAGCCGAGAACAAGGTGGCATTTTCCGTTACAAGGCCTGGTGCACAGTAGAAAGGGCAATGCCCCACCCCGTTTCAGACATCCATGTCTGTGAAGAGACTAGGAAGTTTTCAGGGCAGGAAACTCTGCCCTGACTGTCCCTGGTGGGCAAGCACTACAGGCAATAATCCCCACCAGCAGGGCTCTGTGGCCTTGGCCATATCAGGCTGTATTTATAGGATTTCCCTCCACTGAGGCCAAGAGAGGGAGGTTAGTGCAGGCAGTGAGCAGGGATTTTAGCCATCAAGTCCTCTCCCTGCCCCGAGATCACCTGGGCCATGCAGCTGTTCAAACGCTGGTGGCCACTACTGCCAGGATTGGCCCACAGCCTAGCTGCCACCAGTGGGAAAATCCTGCCACGAAAGCCTAGTGACAATACACACTGTGGGTCCTCAACACGTTACCGAGCCCAAGACCTGGGCCACTGAAGGGAGATGTTCACTTTTTAAAGGGTGGGCGAGCTCCCACTAGATGTGTTAGACCTCCCACAAGTGCTCCAGCAGAACACAGGGACACCAGATGTGACATTGTGGCCATCCAGCCAGCAAAAAGCGAGAAGGAAAATAGCTAGAGGAAGGGATCTTTTCCGGCTTTCACACCATTTTTTCAAAGGCTAAAAGGGCAAATGCCTATCCTTAGGGTGATTTCCTTTGCAAGTCACCTGTAAAGCTCCCCCAGCTGGTGAGAAAAGGCTGGGAGAGCTGGAGGCCAGAGGGTGAAAGAGGCTGCCAGGAAGACACAGCAGCAGGGCGGGGGGGGGGGGGGGGGGGGATCCAAATCATGTGTGGGCCAGAGACAGAAGCGGTGCCATTGACTGGTCCCATTCTGGATGGGCTGTTAGCTGGAGCTGTATCATCCTGGGTACCTCATGCAGCTATTATCGCTACTCGGACTATCTAGTTCATGGAATCTTAATTAGCCGTTATTAGCTCCGGTTCCCTATTTATCCAGCCTTCAAACTTTGCTCCTGTTCGTCGCCTGCGAGAGCTGTTCAGGGACTGGCAGCTCCTGTTCCCATTTCGCTCAGTAACCTTTGACTTAGTTAACGCTTGGAGCCCCACTGGACTCATCGCCGCTCCAAGTCCAGAAAGGCCTGACTCTCATCTCCCTCTGCCACTCTGGATTGACACTGGTGACAGATGCAAACCAACCTGCTACAAATATCTAATCCTTGGCTATTTGCCGCACCGATACCTCACAGCAGCAAGCTCCACTGGCTAGTCACACACTGTATACAAAGCATTTCCTTTTGGGTTCCTGGTAATCTCCTTGTGTGAGGCCTTATTCTTGGATTGGTGGACAGGAGCTGCCAAATAGACTTCTCCCTATCCTGTCTCCTGGACAGGGACATTGACAGCCCGTGCCCATCCTCTCCATCTCCCCCTTACTTGGCAGCACCAGCTCACCAAGAAACACAGGGAGTCTGGAATTGTCTCATGCTTCCCTGCTGGAGCCTTCTCCCTCCTTGGGCTCAATGCAGCCTCCACCTCTGCCCTCATTTATTGAGTCTGTCTTGTTTCGTGACACATCGCTACTTCCCAAGAACGGGTGAGATGGGGAGGCTTTCAGGGTATTGGATCGTGTGGAGCTGCTGACTGGATTTCTCCTGACAGCCATAGACTCACCCCATGTGGTTCATTACTGGGCAGTTCTCCTGGGTGTGGTTTGAGTGACCTCCCTTCACCCAAACTAAACCCATGCTGCCCGGCCAAAAATTCTCGCCACCACAGCAATATGTTAGGAGAATTTTTCTCCCTGTCCTCTTTCATTTGGAAGAGTCTCATACGTGTGTGGCCAGGGGCTGGGGAAGGAAATAGTGGTTGCTTCCTGGCTGGTGAAGAGACCAGGTCGTTGCAGCTCAAGGCTGAGTCCGTTCTAATTTTCTCCTCTCTTCCTAACTCCTGTGAACCTCCACTGGCCACAAGACACGGCTTTGGTGTTCTTACCCCCGCGCTTCTAACAAGGCTCAGAAGACAGGCAGCAACAGCTGAGGACCAGGAATCAATGGCAGCTCAGCACCACATCCAGCCATGCTGGGGTGGGGACTCAGGACAGCACAGAGGAGATGCTCTCAGAGCTTCACGATTGGCGCCACGATTTCCTGCAGCTCCTTGGGCTCCAGGAGATTCCAAAGCTGCTCCTTTCGCATCACCGCTAAACCCCTCCCCAGGGTTGGGTGGGTCAGGCTGTCCCTCCACCGAGGGCAAGGGGATGTTCTGGTCCTAAACTCGGTCGTCTTCTAAGCAGATCCTGTCAGCTCCCAGACGCCCCAACTCTCGAGTACAGAGCTCTGGTTTTGTTTCCCTGGCTAGGGGCTGGGCGAGGTGGTTTGATCCCTTGTACTGTTATCACTGCTGCCCACTGCAGTACAGGCTCCTGGTCTGTGCAGCCCTGGGCCCATGGGAGGGGACACACCCCGTTCCCTGGGAAGTGGGTTACAGCTGAATGCCTGAAAGGGAAAGATCCTGGGCTAGAGAACACAGCTGCCAGCAGTGGGCTCGGGGCTCTCCTGCCCTAAGCAAGCTGGAAACTAGCTGCCTGTCCCACTTACTAAACACTTCAGAGCACAGCCTGCTGCTGCCCGAGCCCGTGGCCTGGGGTGGCCAGTCCCCCTGGCGGGGGGTGCTGGGGTTACAACTGGAGCCAAAATACAAAGGAAAGCAGCCACTGTTTATAGCCTGGAAAGTCCCCAGCTTCCTGAGCTCTGCCAGGGCCGCTGCTTTGTCCACACGTTCATGCAAACTCACTCTTGGGCTGTCTGGGTCTTGAAGCATCTCTCTTGGCTCTCACCCTTGGGATCAAGGCGGGTTGTTCTGGTCCCCTAGGCTTGGGACGTGAGCCGAGCGAGCTGGCGACACGCATACACCAGCAGGCACGTAGGCAGCTGATCTTTGGAGCGAACTACTCACGTGCTGCACCCAGCCACCCACCATTTTGAATCCTGGCTGGAATAATGTCAAATTAAATGAGAAATGAAGTGAGGTTTTTTAAAAACCTGAAAATGAAGGTGGCAAGATGGACTCAAAGGCCTGGGAATGGTCAGACTCCCCTGCCTAGGTCACCTGTCCCAAAGACAATCCAAAGTTCTGCACCTCTAGGTCCCTGGCTCGGCCCTAGATGGAGATTGCTGCACCCAATGCTAGACTATAGCAACTCTCGCCCTCCACGGCCAGCCAAGCCCTGCCAACCTGCAGGGAGGATGTGACTGGATGGCGACTCACTTTCCACAGAAGGGAAAGTCATTCGGCTGGTAAGAGCTGATTGCTTTACAAGCCCAACACTTCATGCAAAGCACAAACAAACCCGCACAGAACCCAGGAAGAGCAGGCTGCAATGAATGACACCCAAAGGGAAGGAGTACACAATCCACTCAGAAACTTCTTTTCTGAGGAAGAGAAAATCCTGGAAAATGGGACAGGAAACAGCCTAAGCCCCTACAGGTTGTGAGCTTCCTTCAGCCACAGAGGCCTGTTTGCATGGCAGAGTTCTGGGGAACAAGATATCAAAAGGGCTGACGGTCTGTGCGCGTTTACAGACCTGTACAGGAACCATGCGGGTCTTAGCAAAATGATCATGGATCATTTCTGGTGTCAGCTGGGCCACACTATAGGCCCCGGCAGTGCGGTATGCATTGTGCCCAACAGCTGGTCATGCCGGCTGTCCACAATCTCTGCACTTTCTTCAGTCTCCCCTTATTTACTCTCCCCCTCAATAATTCTCTCTTCCCCTTTCCATTCTGCTCTTTCCTTTCTTCTTTTCCCTCCAAGCCCGTCTCTCTTCTTCCCAAAGATCATTTCCATTCTCTAATGGAGCACCAAGGCCAGCTCTGTTTCCCGACTCTCTGTACGTGTTCCCAAGGTGGAAAGGGAAAGACTTGTTCATGCCCAACACGGTGTGGGAGGTTGGGATGTTAAACGGCAATACTGCCTGACCGGTGGTAACTGGAAAATTCCCCGAATACACCAGGGAGGTGGAGAGTTGTCGTGATACACGAGAGGGTTGTGCACACTTTCAGGGTGGGTTTTATGTGAACATCCATTAGGGCCTCAAACAGTTAATAAAGCTCTCCTCTCTTAGCAGGCACTGTCTCCTCCACGCTCTGTCCCGTCTATTGCACTGTGACGTTGCATCGTGACGGAGGGTGGGGGGGCAATGTTTGGATTGTCCCAATGAAATCCAGTTGCAAGAACCCATGTTCCAAACCAACCTGAGCACTGCAGCCACCCCCCAGCATGCCCAGCGCACCGATGGGGGAGTCCCAGCCTGGGCTGGAGCAGAGACCCATCATGCAGCTTGGATGGCATTTTGAGCTCCTGGAGGCCCCCGCAAAGCACCCACATGCACACAAAACCACCCCTTCCTGAGGGACCCCTGGCCCCCACCTGGTGGTGTCTTCTGGGGGATTCAGTGCCCCCATAACCTGGCATCTTGAGACCAGCTGCCCCCTCCAACATCTTAGATGGTATGGCTGATGGGAGGCCTGCTCTGCCTCATGGCATGGGACCCCATCTCTCCCCTTTCCCAGGGCTCCCCCTAGAGTCCCCCACTTCCCTTAGCCCCCACTCTGTCCCTTTACTCCCACCCCTGCCCCCCC
>ML685786.1:1440328-1463886 GCA_007922175.1 Pelusios castaneus | reverse complement strand
GTTCCTCCCGCCAGAGGTGGCTTTTGGGGCAGGCGAAGCAGGCGCACGCCGAGGGCCCCAAGCAGTAAAGGGCCCCATCGCCTGCTTCACCCACCCCAAAAGCTGCATCTGCCTTGTTTGGCGGCAGGAGGAGCTGGCCCTGGGGTGGGGGTGGAGAGCCGAGGCCGGCAGACGGTGGGAGCATGGGCAATGGAGGGGGACTGGAGGCGGGGAGCTGGGGCCACAGAGAGGGAGCCGTGGGGGCCTATAGGGGCCCCTCAATGGCTGTTCGCCTGGGGCCCCCAATAGCCAAAGGCCGCCTCTGCCCCGCACCCTCTTATTCCCCCTCCCCGGCCCCCCCGGCAGCAGCTCTCAGACGCGGGGGGAGACTTACCCTGGGGGCGGGGACTCTCCCGGCCGAGCCCCGCCCCTCGCGAGCCGATTGGCCGCCGGCCGCCCCGCGGGCGGTATAAAGGCGCGGGCCGCGCGGAGCGGGAGCAGTGGCGGCAGCAGGAGGGAGGCGGGACCGGGCCCAGTACCTATCTCCGCGGGCGGCACCATGGCTCTGTCCCCGGTGCGCGAGGCTCGGGTGCGCCTGGTGTTCTTCGGGGCGGCGGGCGTGGGCAAGACGGCGCTGATCCGCCGCTTCCTGCAGGACGCCTTCGAGGCGCGGCACCGGCGCACGGTGGAGGAGCTGCACCTGCTGGAGCTGGAGGCGGGTCCGGAGCTGCGCCTCCGCCTGGAGATCCTGGACACCAGCGGCAGCTACAGCTTCCCGGCCATGCGGCGCCTCTGCATCGGCCGCGGCGACGCCTTCGCCCTGGTCTACTCGGTGCACGAGCCCGACTCCTTCGCCGAGGTGCAGCGGCTGCGGGACGAGATCGTGGAGGCCCGGCGGGGCGCGGCGCCCATCGTGCTGGTGGGGAACAAGAGCGACCTGGAGCCGGGCCGGCCCGACCCGCGCCTCGCTGCCGCCGCCGCGCAGCGGGACTGGGGCTGCGCCTGCCTGGAGACCTCGGCCAAGCAGGGGCGCAACGTGGTCGGCCTCTTCCAGGAGCTGCTGCGCCAGGCCAACCTGCCCGGCCGGCTCAGCCCGGCCCTCCGCCGCCGGCCCCAGACCCTGGCCAAGGAGCCGCCCCTCCCGGCCGGCAAGAGCCACAGCTGCGCTGTCTGCTAGCTGCGGGCCGGGGCCGCTCGCTGGAGCCCGGGGGAACAAGCCTAGCGGAGCCGGCTGCAGGGAGCGGTGTCTTCGCCCTCTGGGCCGGCCCGAGCGCTGGGACCTCGGCCGGACCTGTCCCTGTAGCTGCCAATTCCAGCTCCGGTGCGGCTGTGAGGCGGGGCCTCCCGCGGGCTGCGCGTCTGCTGGAGAGTACAGGAGCCCCGGCCCGGCCCAGGCGGAGACCTGCGGGAGGTGCCTGGGGGCGTTGCTGCAGACCTTGCTCCTGCCATGGCTCCCTGGAGCCGCCGTTACTCCCTGAGACTGGGCCAACAGCCGCCTGGGCCCCCGAGAAAGCTGGGGCGGGGGACGGTAGAGGGATCCTGCTTCAGAGCCTCTGAGCACCATGGCTAACCTGGCCTTTCCGGGACAGACCGCTGCCGGCTGTAGGATGGGTGGGGGGGGAGCCCGTTCCCCAGGGTGAAATCTCTGCCACCAGGTGGGGGTAACATCGGGGTCTGGGGGACTCTGGTGCAGACGGGGGTTTGCTTAGAACTGGTTTCAATTCCTGGGGAGGGCACGGGCCACCACCCCCTTTCTGACGGCGGGAAGGCCTCGGCTCCCTCCAAGAACTGCTGCAGGTTCAGGGCAAGTCTCGGAGGGGGAGTGAGCCCGCACTCTGCCGAGACGGACCGTCTGATGCATCAACAGCTGCAAAGGAAGACTTAGACGTGCACCTCTAGTGACTCCTGGTGCTGTTATGAAATGTGAACTCAAGTCCCTGGGGCTTGCTCAGAACTCAAATAAACAGGCCCCTACTGCACAAGAGCAGAAATGTTCATCCCTCTGAGCCGCTGCTTTAAAGTGGGTGTGGGGGGGCTGGGGACGGTCCCGCGCGGTAGCAGAAAAAATTTCCGGGCCTGGATCCGGCCCTATTGCACTCACGTACCTGAAGCCTTTGCGCTAAAGCCATTTTCAAAACAGCCTCCTTACCCTCCAGCTGCACGGGGTGCTGCCTAAAGCAGGGCTTGGTTACACGGCCCCTCGCTCCATGGTGCTCGGTTTGGTTCCAGCGGGGGGGGGGGAACAGGCACTTTTTCATGATGATAAACAGAAGGGCCGGAGCCCAGGCCTGAGCTGTGGGGTAGTCCGGTTCCACCAGGGCACAGGCCCCTGCACTGAAATGGCTGCTCACTAGGGCAACCTGGCACCGGATTGTTTTCTATTCCCTCAGGACGATTCAAAGGTAGATTCTTGGAGTGAATTTCCTCCAGCGCCAGGAGGGGTTTTTCTTCAGTCCCTGAGTAGCGCGGGGTCTAGTATCCAGCCGCGCAGGAAACCCGGCGGGACCACTGTTCTGTGTTCACTGGAGCTGGGGAAAGAGAACAGAAACCACATGCTCCCCCCCCCCCAGGGGTATCCCAGATAAACCATATCTAATGTGGGTCTCGCCGAAAAGGCTGGGGGTGGGGGGATGCCAGGACCAACGCTGCATGACGCACCCCCTGACCCCTAGTGACTACCGCATACTGCAGAGGGAAGCTGTAAAAATGCACAAGGGGGGCAAAGGAAGGCTGCTCTCACACTCAGCCGTACACTGGGGCAGGGGGCTGGATCCTGGCTGCACATCGGGCAGGGGGCTGGATCCCAGCTGCATCAGTAGGAGTATTGCCAGCAGATCCAGGGATGTGATTATTCCCCTCTATTCAACACTGGTCAGGCCGCATCTGGAATACTGTGTCCAGTTTTGGGCTCCCCACTACAGAAAGGATGTGGACAAATTAGAAAGAGTCCAGTGGAGGGCAACAAAAACTATTAGGGGTTTGGGGCACATGACTTATGAGGAGAGACTGAAGGAACTAGGCTTATTTAGTCTACAGAAGAGAAGACTGAGGGGAGATTTGATAGCAACCTTCAACTACTTGAAGGGTTGCTCCAAAGAGGAGGGAACTAGGCTGTTCTCGATGGTAACAGAGGACAGAACAAGGAGCAATGGTTTCAAATTACAGCTGGGGAGGTCCAGGTTGGATATTAGGAAAAACTTTCTCACTAGGAGGGTGGTGAAGCATTGGAATGGGTTACCTGGGGAGGTGGTGGAATTTCCGTCTTTGGAGATTTTTAAGGCTCGGTTAGACAAACCCTGGCTGGGATGATTTAGGAGGAGTGGTCCTGCTTTTTAGCAGGGGTTGGACTAGATGACCTCGTGAGGTCCCGTCCAACCCTAAGATTCTATGCACACCAGGGCAGGGGCTGGGAGCTGGGTCACGGCTGCACCCTCGGGGGCTGGATCAGCTGCACACTCGGGGGATTGGACTGGATCACTGCTGCACACTCAGGGGATGGGGCTGGATGACGGCTGCACCCTCGGGGATGGGGGCTGGATCACGGCTGCACGCTCGGGGGTGGGGGCTGGATCACGGCTGCATACTTGGGGGATGGGGCTGGACCTGGAGCTATCCTTTCAGATATGGGGCAGGAGCTCCCCGCGGGCCAAGGCGGCAGAGTGGGCCCCTTGTCCTTGGCTGTGGAAGCGCCGCCCTCCCCTGCTCGCGGCGCACCGCACGGCCTGGGCGCCTGTCCCTTTAAACCGGGCGGGAGGGGGCGTTCCCATGGTGCCTAGCGGCGGGCGGCTTGGATTTTAAATCCTACCAGCCAATGGGGAGCGTGCTGGGGGCTGTAACGCCCCGGCTCGAGGTTTGAATTGTCCCAGTGTCAGAGCAGGCGGCGGGCGCAGCGCAGCCAGGTCGCGCAGCACTCGGTGGCTGCGGACAGGGGCAAGCGCAGGGGATGAGCGCGGTGGCCGGGAAGGGGGCGAAGCCGCCGGGTGCGGCGGAGCCCGGGAACGGGAAGGCGGCCGGGCCCGGGGCGGCGGCGGCGGCGGCGAAGGAGATCCCCAAAGTGCTGGTGGATCCCCGCAGCCGCAAGAGTTACGTGCGCGGCCGCTTCCTGGGCAAGGGCGGCTTCGCCAAGTGCTACGAGATCACGGAGCTGGAGAGCCAGGAGGTCTTCGCGGGCAAGATCGTGCCCAAGTCGCTGCTGGTGAAGCCGCACCAGAAGGAGAAGATGTCCATGGAGATCTCCATCCACCGCAGCCTGGCGCACCGCCACGTGGTCGGCTTCCAGGGCTTCTTCGAGGACCCCGACTTCGTCTTCGTGGTGCTGGAGCTCTGCCGCCGGAGGGTGAGGGGGCCCGGGGGACAGTGCTGGGCGCGGCGGAGCACGTTGGGCCGGGCAGCCCGTGGCCCGGCCGGGCGGGGGAGACGTTGGCTCTATCGGCTGGGGCAGGTTCCAACAAACTTGTCCCGCCCGGGCCCCAGGGGCGCTGCCGAGCCGCTGTCCGGGTCGCTTTGGGGCCAAGCTGTAACCATGGCCGCGGGGCCGGGCCGGGCCGGGCCTGTCTGTTCGGCGGGGCTGGGGGCGGGGCGGCGCCACGGCCGGAAATTCGGAACGGTCTGAGCGTTCCACAGTGGCCGAGCGTTCGGAGCGCCTTAAAGGGCCAGTCCCCCGGGTCCCTAACCCACCCCATGGGAACACTCCTGTCCCTCGGCCGGGGAGCTGGGGCCGGCTGAGCCCGGGGAAGTGGGGCACCGAGCAACAGCAGGAGGAGGGAGGCCACGGCGGGTGGTAAGGGGAGAGCTGAGCGATGCCTGGCTTTCGGGGGCTGGGCCGGGTGTCTCACCTGGCCTAGGTGAGAGAGGAGGGATGGGCTGAGTGGGGCTAACTGGCTCTCGGTTGGGCGTTGCTCACGATCCTGCCTTTCTCCTGGCCTCCAGTCCCTGCTGGAGCTGCATAAGCGCAGGAAAGCGCTGACGGAGCCCGAAGCACGTTACTACCTGCGGCAAACAATCCTGGGCTGCCAATATCTGCACAGCAACAAGGTCATTCACAGGGACCTCAAGCTGGGCAACCTCTTCCTCAACGATGACATGGAGGTGAAAATAGGTAGGGGCACCTCTGCCGGCACCGCCCGTCCATCTTCCTGCATGCAGGAATCTCACCGCCTAAGGGACTGCAAAGATTGCTTGGGACGCGGCCTCCCTTGAGCCGAGCACACAGAAATGGCAAGGGGGAGAGACCAGCAGACTCTGCCACCACAAAACCAGAAGGTGGCTTCTTGCCGTCACTGTCAGAACACACCCCAGTGTGGGGGGCGGGTACCCTGTAACCACGATCCCTATAGTCCTTCCACTCGTGGCTCTGCTGGAAGGCCTGTGACCACAGCTAGCCCACAACAACAGGCTGAGAACTATTGTGCTCAAGAAAGCAACACTGATTGACGCAGACATTCTTGGATCCCAATCTTTCAAGGTGACTTTGGCTTGGCAACCAAAGTAGAATATGACGGCGAGCGTAAGAAGACCCTGTGTGGGACCCCAAACTACATCGCTCCTGAGGTTCTCGGCAAGAAGGGACACAGCTTTGAAGTGGACATCTGGTCCATCGGCTGCATTATGTGAGTTTTATGGCAGCTCTTCTGTTTCATTTGTATGCATTTAAACTGGGATCTTCAAAATGCCGTGGGCTCCAGGCTGCCAAGGGAAGCCAATTCAGGTAGCTAGACTCTGAATGGGAAGTTCCAGTCTTCCAAGTTAATCTTGGATCATGAGCAGACTTTTTTTTTCTTAAAGGACACAACAAAGATGACCAGTTCCAAGCTAGGATCTGGTAAATGCAGACCAAGAGCGTGTCTCTGCTATCATGGCTCTCCTATGGTGCAGCAGCTGGGCCACAATGGTGCCGTAATATAGATACTTTCTATGTTGACTGAAGGGTCTTTCTGATGAGGAAGTTAATCCCACTTTGAAAGGTGAATTGGCTATGTCTGTGGAAGAGTTCTTCCATTGGCCTAGCTGAGTTTACACAGGGAGCTAGGATAACCTACCACAGAACTTAGGTGTGAAGTTTTTCACAGCTCTGAGCAACAGAGGAGGATCCAATTTTTACAGGAAGTCCAGGCCTAAGGCTCTAGTTAACCAGAAACTCACCTGTGTGTTGTTCCCTAGTGAGAACAATGTTCTCACTATTCTCGCCGCAATGCTGTGAACATGGGTCAAAGCTATATATGGACAGAGTCTTAAATGTTACAATTTAAAACCAATTGTTGGCAAACTAGGTTATCCTGAGGGTTAGAGATAGCTAACTGAATTTGCAGGCTAATTTCATGTTGTGGTCGAGGTTGTTTGGAAGCATCTCTCATGTCCCAAGTGCCATCTTCTACCTGGAAATCTTTCCAGAAGGGGTCGGGTTCCAGCCTCTTAGGGAGCAGGAAACTGAAAATCTAACTGAAATTTCACTTGTCTGCTGTTCTGCAGACAGTGGGTGCATAGTGGTTCCCTCTGCTGCAAAAGACACCACATGTGGTCTTCTTCTGATCTCACTTCTATGAACTTGTAACAGGCTTTTATATATCTTAATTATCCAGGTACACTCTGCTGGTAGGAAAGCCACCCTTTGAAACCTCTTGTCTAAAAGAAACATACATCCGAATTAAGAAGAATGAGTACAACATCCCTAAGGTACAGAGCATGCTGCAGATGGGTGTGTTGATCCCCTTGGCTGATCTTTGTCACCTTCGTGAAAGAGCCAATAATAACTGAGCCAAGTAGAAGCCAAATGGCCTCTCAGGCATCTCCTCACAAAATGGAAATGGCGTCTAGCGCTGATGAGGTGACACCTGGCCTTAGTGCAGAGGAGTCAACTCGAAAGACCAACTGCTCAGGGGAAGGGAGGTGGGCCTGTCTCCCCCAAACTGGCACAGAGACCCATTAAACTATTTGGAGTTGGGTGGTAACATTAGCACATAAGGGGCTCCAACTCCCTTCCACTGGACTCATTCAAAGGGAGTCAAGTCACAGAAGAGAACTGGTCTGGGTATCAAACTCATCTGTGCTCCTGTCTGTCAGGCCCTTCTGCAACCACTAAGGTCCCGTGCACCTTCTGCTTTCCCACTGAAATAACCCTCTATAACATTAACCTTCCTCAGCCCCTCCAGGCTTAAGTCGTGGTCTGTCTGAGCATGCCCAAGCTTTGCTTGGAGCAGTAGAGGTCCACTGGTTGTGCGTACTCTCCAAACCAGCACTGGTGGTCATGCTTGTCCCTGACCTGTCCACTCATGGACTCTGCTTGTTCCTCTTCCAGCACATCAATCCCGTAGCTGCTAATCTCATCCAGAAGATGCTGAGATCTGACCCCGCCACCCGCCCTACTATTGACGAACTGTTGAATGATGAGTTCTTCACATCCGGTTACATCCCCACTCGGTTGCCTACCACCTGTCTAACCATCCCACCTAGGTTTTCCATTGCCCCCAGTGGATTTGACCCAAGTGGACGGAAACCTCTTACTGCTCTCAACAAAGGTAAGATCTGGTTTTAACCGTGTCTGGCAGCTACAAGGAAGCCCAGGATTACGCGGGGACTGGTGTTGAGAGTAAATTTCAGGTGAAACCTGCTTGGCTTTCAGTATATATGGTTGCGCTCAGTGACCTCACATGGGGATGCTGCTCTGGGAATCCAGCATTGCCCCTTCCTTCATGGGAGCACTCATGGCTCTTCTCACTGAGATTCCCCTACACCTTGGAGACAAGACAAGGTTCTCTTAAATGCCGCAGGACATATTGAGAATGGAGCCTCTGAGCGTGGGTACCTAGGACACGAGACATCTCCATCTGTTGTGCTTTGTGCTCTGGCTCTGGCCCTGTGTGTAGGGATAGCAACTCACCGCTTTTCTAGCCCCACTGGGGCAGCAGCTACAGAACAAGACCCTTTTCCTTCCCATCTGGCAATAGCCTGAGAAGACCCGATCCAAGCGAAGACCGTGTGCCAGTTTAATTCTCTAGGTGTCCTGCCACAAACTGGAGGTAACGCTCCAAGAGAAGCTGCTGCCCCAAGCAGCTCTTAACTCTGTTCTCTTCCTGCTGCCTCTGCCCCTAGAGGAACTGGCCAGTATCGCGAGCAAGATGCGCCCATTTCCTCCCTGAGGCCTGGGTGCTGCTGACAAGTCCTTGGTAGCTAGCTGCAGTAATCTGGCTCTAATGGAGCAGGCATCTCCTCAGCAGGATGAGGCTGGTAGAGCTGTCTGTTTCAGGGGGCATCTGTTTCTAGCCCTGTAGCGCACCGCTGGGTTTGAAGGTAAATCTGATGCTGTCTGCCAGCTTTTGCCTTCATGCCACCAATGCAGCTGTCACATTGCTCTTCCCCTCCGGCTCAGGACTAGACAGCCCCGCGTTGGACAAAACCCATGAAAAGGAAGATGAAGCCGCGTTGCGGGAGCTGGGGGAGCCTGTTGACTGCCACCTAGCTGACATGTTACAGCAGCTGACCATGGTTAATGTAGCGAAACCCTCCGAGAGGGTGCTAGTGAGACAAGGTGAGCCATGGGGAGGGTCTGATGTGAGGCTCTCTGACCTCAGAGCCTGCAGGTGCAACAGGATGCTTGGCTTTAAAACTCAAATGCTGAGTCGATGCGGGAGCTGTTCTCTCTGGCACACAGCAAGTGAGCTGAAGGTTTCAGCTGTTGCTTTACAAATGTAATTTAACAAACCCCATTTCTGTTGCAGAGGAGGCTGAGGATCCCGCCTGCATCCCCATCTTCTGGGTTAGCAAATGGGTGGACTACTCAGATAAATATGGATTAGGTGGGTAGCATCTTGGCATTCCCAGCAGCTGAGTTCGCTTCCCCCCAGCTTCCCAGGGGAGGGTGAGATCCAAGGACACAGGCTAAAAAGGAAAGCTGCAAATCATCCGTCTTATGTAGCTGTGTCTCAGATCTCGCCCTCGCTGAGAGTGGCACAAAATACTCAGCTGATCAAAGGAACTGTGAACATCCCAGATTGACCTTGTCCAGCCTGAAGAGCACAGAATCAGGTCCTCACCCTGGGGGGCCCAGAACACCTAGCGCCCAGCTAAGGCCTGGCTGGAGGGGGAAGGAAGGGGTATGGTGTGAAGGAGCTGCCCAGTGAAGCCAGCGGAGGCCGCGTTAGCGTTCTGAGCAGGGCGGTACGGTGCAGAGGGAAGCTCCCTGTCTGCATTCCTTGGGTAAACGGCTCTTGCAGGGAAGGTCTCCGCACATCTACCTTGGAGAGGAGCTCTGCTGAGCCGTACTAGGGTCTGGGGTGCTAAGGGGTCCTTATAGCCAGCTCCTCGTATCCCAACACTGGGGACGTTCAGTGTTCAGGAATCTCTGTTCGCTTCTCCACCCAGGCTACCAGCTGTGTGACAACAGCGTCGGAGTTCTCTTCAATGACTCCACTCGTCTTATTATGTACAATGATGGGGACAGCTTGCAGTACATCGAGCAGAACAGCAGCGAGTCCTACTTTACCGTCAGAGCGTACCCTTCCACGCTGGCCAAGAAGGTCAGTCTGTCCCTCGGAGGTGCTCCTACTGACTGCGTCTTGTACTGCTGCCATGCTGTGGGTCTGAACTGGAACCCGCCTGGGCTGTGCAGGGCTATCCAGACAGACCAAATGCGACCAGCCTCTCTCTGGTCTGGCTAGAGAGGCTGAGTCTTTTCTCCCCCTGTCCCAAAAAAGAGTGCTGGCAGCAGCGTGGCTTGTTTCCATTTGTGAATGCAATTTAACAGAGACTCTGATGAGACCTTTCTCTGCCACACCGGCCACAAGAATAAACGGCAGGAAGAGAGGCCACAGGTGAAACCAGCAGTCTAGATCTGTGGTTGGGACCCAGAACCTTAGGTACTGGATCACACCACTTCTGGCTGCTGCCACCAAAAAATGGGGATGCATTGCTGAAAGATGCAACTGTTGGCTCTCAGGCATAAATGGTTTTTTTTCAACTGGGTCTCGAGGAAAAAGGTTTGAAAACCACTGGTCTGGCTCACTGTCCCAGCACACACCTTGTAACCTGCAGACAGGAGTCCTCTCCGCTCCCAGGTCAGAGCCTCTTCACAAGGTTTCCCTACCGAGCGTAATGGGAAAGGGGCTGAAAGGCACAGGTGCGCGGTGCAGCTAGGGACACGCCATCTTCCCCGGGGTAGCCCCCCAGCTAACCAACCTCCCTGTCTGCAGATAACGCTACTGAAATACTTCCGCAACTACATGAGCGAGCACCTGCTGAAGGCAGGAGCCAACATCACGCCGCGGGAGGGAGACGAGCTGGCTCGCCTGCCCTACCTCCGCACGTGGTTCCGCACTCGCAGCGCCATCATCCTGCACCTCAGCAATGGCACGGTGCAGATCAACTTCTTCCAGGTGAGGCCCCTGCTCGTGTGGTAGCAGGCAGCAAAACCTCTATCCGTCGGTTCCCAACCACTCTGGGGCAGACGCTTATGCACAGAAGTTGGTAATATTGGGAGCTCACAACGTAGGCCAGTCTTTAGACCAATTGACCCAGGTCTAGAAGGCTCCTTAGTCCATTTCTCTCAATACCTGAGCCCCCCAGAGCCCTGGCACGGTGCCCGCTCTTGCATGGTGAGTGACTCTCCTCACGTCTCCAGGTTATCATCCTTCATTAACCCTGAGCACCCTGGTTTGCCAAGTGCGTGTGACCTGGCTGGCCACATGGCGTTGGCTCCCTTATTGCCATGCTGAAATCCTCCCAAAGAACTAACCGCAGGGACTGCTTTCTGAGCCCTGCTAACCTGGGGGAGCAGAGACATGGCCCAGGTGGTGCTGGCTGGGACGCACACAAGATGTGCTGCTACGGCCTGGCTCGCCTAGGAAAGGCTGGGAACCGCAAGTTACTGAGTGAGCTCTCAAGCCCTGTGAATTCTCTCTGCAGGACCACACTAAAATTATCCTATGCCCCTTGATGGCGGCTGTCACGTACATCGATGAGAAACGAGACTTCCGCACCTACAAGCTCAGCCTGATTGAAGAGCACGGCTGCTGTAAGGAGCTGGCCAGCCGACTACGCTACGCCCGCACCATGGTGGAGAAGCTGCTCAGCTCCAAGTCTGGTTCAGCCCGTATGAAGCCCTCTGCTTAGAGCCAGCTGTAATGGACTCGCCGCCTGTGTCAAACTGATACCGCTTCAGATGAGGGGCCCCAGTAACTCTGGTCAGACTGTGATCTCCCCACAGATGGGCCACCTCCCCGCTGCCATGTGCCCTCAGACAGCACGGGGGTCAGGGGAGGGGCTGCGGCTGAGGAAAGGGTGTTTGGGTAACTCGGGGCCAGCTGGCCCCTCAGCACTCATTAGAAAGTTGATTTTATTAAATATGTAGTTTTGTTTTTCTAACGGCAAATCCCCCCCAGTCCCTGAGTTGTTTCCCTGGCCTGGACGCAGTCTCCTTTGGAGAACAGAGCAGGGGACGGCTGAGTTCTGATGTAAGTTATTGTGTTTGTGATGCTCTCGGGCTCCTGTCCCCCACCTATAGCGACTGTAAGATATTTAATGTGCCCACATGCTGAGTCTGAGCAATCAGCCTTTTAATACTGAAACTAATCTGCACCAAATTAAACTCTTGTATATTAAATACCTTGGATCCAGCTTGGTCTCTGTAGTCCCCTCGCCCATCTCTCTGGGTCCTGCCATTTTGGACAAAGGGCTTTCCCTGGACCCTGCTGGAGACCTTATTCCTTCTGTCTCCTACTCCAGAATAGTCCTCCCACACTGCCATGTTCCTCCTCTGACTGGATGGATCATGTGGTCTCTGTTACCACATCTCAGGAGGAATTGCCAGTTAGAGGCCACCTGGAAGCCTTCTACTTGAGTATGCTCTCCACACAGCCTTAGAGCCAGCCATGCTCCTCCCGCCTGGGCAGTGCAAAGTTATTGAAGGTCCCTCTGCCTCCTTTTCCTCCTGGGGTGGGGTGGAGACCCCTACCGCATGGTGCAGGGGGGTTAATACAGGCACCCTGAATTGTACTGAACTAGGGCTGGAACCGCACATTTCATTCTTATGCAGCGCAGGCACTTCCGGTCCCCAGCATGGGCAGCATGTTACTTGCTGGACTCCCACAAGGGAGAATAGGAAGGAGCCACCTCCCCGATGCTGCGGGCTTTGCAGGTACCGGTCTGAGGCTTGGCATTAAGTCAACAGAAGGCAGCATGGAGGGAGGTAACCCCGCATCTACGCTCACCGCATGGACCTCGTAACTCCCTCGGAGACATCACGCTTGGCTGAACACAGCGCCTGGGCTGCCTCTCTCAGCTTGAGTCACACTGCTGTTAACTCTGGCCATGCTCCAGGGGAGACACGAAACCCCCTGGAATTACTGCAGGGGCTGGATCTGGATCTAAGGTGTGTAAGAGGCAGCAGCACTGTGTCCTCTCCCCCTGCGGACACCCTCCCTGCCCCACCTTCAGGCCTGGCTGGGCCTGCAGCCCTGCAAGCTCCAGGGATCAGTACCTGCCTGTCGTGGATCCCCACAACCACTGGACCCATACTCCACGGCCTGGGCTGAGGCGGTGAGCAGGGCAGCTGCAGTGAGGGTTTTGATCTTCCCAAGTCCTTTAGGTGCAGTAGGGGGAGAGGGGATCTCTACTGCAGCAGGGAGGCCCTGGCCCTTTTGTGCTTCCCTGAGCAATTCTCTTCCCCCACCAGCCTGGGGACCTGAGGTCTCATGAGACAGGTTTTGTCCCTTCCTCTCCTAATGCTGTTCAGGGGCAAGAGTGGGGGGGGCTCTGGGCTGAAAGCTGGGGCCTGGAGAGCGTGTGAGGACAGCTGTGGAGGAGGTGATAAACTTGCAGCCTCCTGCTGTCCTCCCTGAAGGGATGGGAGGTGACTGACGTACATCCTCCTCTTCCCAGGGATGGTGGTGCTGCCTCGCCCCATAGAGAGACACTCGGTGCTCATTCGAGGCTGAAATGAATATTAGAAATCACCTCACTGAGCTGGGGGGGAGGGCAGGCTGCCCCTCTACCCAGCCCAGCACTATGGCACCAGCCCTGGGGTGGGGTGCTACAGCCCCATTTCCCTCCCTGCCCAGGACTCCTCTAGGACTCTCGGGTTCAAATCTTGCTCCTAGAATCCATGCTAGGTCAGGCTGCCATGGGGCAGGAGCTCTGCCTGGGAAGTGGTCCCAGGACAAGGCCTTCAGGGTTGGTTCCTGATGGCTGGTGTGTCAGGCAGGCATTACCCTACCCTAAAAAACCTCTCTGCTTCATCAGAGTGAGGAAGGTTGGGGTCTTAACCCCTCAGCCCCATGGCTGAGCGGACACAGGGCCAACTCCTCCTCTGATGCCAGCCCAGCACCCCTCCTGCCCGGCAATCTGCCCAGTGGAAATTGGAGTTTGCTCTAACCCCAGAGACTCTGTAAGGGGTCAGTCCAGCAGCTTTTGTAACATATCGCAGGGGGAGTTTGCAGAGGGGGTTAGCGAAAGCCACCTTTACTCACAAACCTGTTTCTTCTAACTCTGCTGCTACTTTTATTACTATCACATCATACACTTGCCAAAAGTTCCTGTCCCAGCTGTTTTTGATGGAAAATAGAGCATTTACCTAAGATATTTGTGAAAAGTGGGGAGCTTCTGAAAAAGGATGTTTTGATTTGGACATTGTTCCTTGTTCCCCTGTATGGAGGGGGGGCTCCCTACTCACCCTACATCTCCCATGCTGCACTGCCTACTCCCTCCAGGAACAGGCAGTAGAACCTATGAAGGAGAATGAGAACATGATGTGCCATGGTGACATTTCCCATGCTGTAGCTTTTGGTCTAAAATTTTCAATATCTGGGATTTCTGCCAAACCCCTCACAGTTTCCTGTGAGGAAAACACCCCCCCCCCCCATCTCTAGTCAATCAGTTGAGAGCCGATTTGGGCTCAGGTCTACAATGAAGGCCGGAGCAGCGTCGTTTGGGTCGCTGAGGCCCCAATAGAGAAAAGGCTTCAGCACTATCAGGCTGGGCAGCACTAACCCCATTAGCACTTTAGTTCAGGGCAGCGGCTCCTAAGCAAGTCTTCTGCCAGCACTAACGGCCGAGTTTACCTCCCACTTTACCAAGCACAAACATTCAAAAATTTTATTTTCAAGATTTTGTATAAAACATTCTCTGCCATATAAAATGTTTGGAAAACACACCAGGTGCAAACTGATTGTCAAAGGAAGAGACCCCAACACCTGCATACAAAGCTCAATCAAAACAGACAGAACCCCAGTCCTGAGGAAGAGAAAAGCAGAGCCCTGTGGGAGCAGAGGTAACTGGGGCGGCAGCAGGGGTGTGAATTATCTATTCCACAGACGGCTGACTGCAGAAGGGGCTGAGACACCCATTATCAATTCTTCCTCCCACACTGGCTCCAGCTGAGATGGATGGAAATTGTTGTGAGTTGAAGTCTGGCTAGGCCTGCATCCCAGCAGAGCGAAAGCTGGCTCCCAGGCCCTGGGGATAGGAGGCCAAATCCGCTGGACCCCCAAATCCCACTTCTGCAAAAGGGTATTTTTCTGTCCTCGCTGGGCTGGTGCACGCCTTGTTCGTAGAACGCTTCAGCAGTCTCCCCTCCCGCACTCCTAGACACAGGCCCTCGGAGTGGTTGTAGTTCATCACTGGAGAGCCTGGCCTGCACAGACAGGCTGGGCCTGTTCCCAGGAGGAAAAACAAGAAATGCTAACACAACCTCACTGGCCCTGTTCTCTTTGGCAAGGGTCAGACTGTTTCCCTGCGGAACAGATTCCAGATGAAATGCTGGCTAACCAAAGCTGGAGCAGGCTAATGACTTTGGATGCCTAGATTTGGGAGGGGGGCACAGATATGCCCTGTGCTCTGAGGGATGGGCTCTCATGAACAGCATCGTCCCCCATGAAAGAGAGGAACTAGCACTTGGGGTTCCTGCCTCATGACTAATGCAGCTGTGGCAGCAGACACCCATCAGAGCCATTCAAGCCCAGGTGCTGTGAAGAGTAGGGCCTGCAGCAGACAGAGAATGGGGAAAGCTTTTCACTCAGCCAGCCAGCATCTTCATTGCTGGGATGTCCTCTCTTACCTGCCTCCAGACCAGGGCAACCCACTCCTTCATGGGCCAGGGGAGGGTGAGGGGGAGAAAGGCACAAAAGAGGGAACAGGAAATGCACCTGCACCCAAGCCCTGAGCTTGCATCCTGTAATGAGCTGCTACCCACCCACTCGGTCCAGCCCCAGTCACAAAGAGAAACCTCTCGTAGCAGCACTGCCTGTAAACCCAGCCCAAACGCCAGACGGGCGTGTGGCTCAGACAGGACAGAAGACCATATCCAGTGTCAAGACTACAGCAGTCCTGCCATTCACAGGGAAGTTTTAAATAGACAATCAGACAGACCCCGGCTCCCAATAGCTCAGCACGGAAAGAAGCCACTCTGCTCTAGCAGATGCACACAGGCAAGAGGGCCTTGCTGGTTCCCAGTCTGATGCTTAGGGACTGGCGTAGGGAAGGCCAGATCGCCAGCCACGATGGAGTCTTGGAAGCAAAAAATAAATAGGCTAAAACACAAAATTTCAGCTAGAAATGGCGAAGAGTCTCTGTGCTGCTGGCAGTGGGAACGTTACCGAGCTGTGGCCCTACAGGAGAAGCCTCTTTCATTCTAACGCCCCTTAATTATCTTCTGGGCTGAAAGGTCTTGCGATGGAGCCATTCAGAAATGCCCAAGACAGGAGAGAATGTGCCTACCCGCTCCCTTCCAGGGATGGCTTTGTTCTGCAGTCACACAAATCCCGGTTCGATTTAAGACCAGGTCTTACCCAGGGCCAGGCACAGAGCATGCTTGAGAGAAGTGGCTGGACCCTAGATGTGCAGGGAAAGCTTCATGCCCACAACAAGTGCTGCTCTCCAGGAGAAGCTGGGACATGACATCCTGGACCAGAGGTGAATGTTCACGAAGCAGAAACCAACCGTGCCATCCGTGACCCTAGCTGCTGCCCTTTGTGGCCTTCACCCTGTTGACAAACTCATTGCCCACAATGCACTGCAGTTTGCTCAGATTCCTATGCATGCGTCATCTGTCTAGGATAGATTTTTCATTCTCTGAAACGATTCAGGATCAACAGCTGCAGAGAGTGTTCAGCAGGACATTCAGGCCAGTCTCCTGCTGAGTCAGCAAATGGAGGCATTTGAGTTGGGAGTTAGGAGGCTTCCAGCTCAGATGATTCAGGGGGCTGGAGAGGAGCCAGTGGAATGACAAATGTGCTAATCGCTCTGGGACCCACATGCCCAGGCAATATGCAGGAAGAGCAGAAGCAAGAGAACCTATAGACCTGGCTAGAGAAAGACTGACCAGAACCAGTCCTGCCCTGGGCTGCAGCGGGTGCACCTTTGACAACACAGTCTGCCCAGTATTGGGGGAAGGCAAAGAAATGGCCTGTAATCCCCTAGACAACTGCAGCTGTCAGTTAAAAGACATTCCTCAGAGAGGCACTCACTCCCTTGAATTCTGCTTCGTCTCCGTTTCCCCACAGATGAGAAGTCAAGTGCTGCGTGACTGAAGGAGCACAGCCCATCCAGAAACCTCCAAAAGGAGTCCCTTGGGTCTCCGCACAGGCCGTTCCCTGGAAAGGAAGCAGGGCCATCCCCAGAGTGCCCGTGCCACCCAGCCTTGCTCTGGGGAAAGTGCAGCTCCAGACCCGGGTTGGGATGATGGGTGGGGTTGCGAAGCTCTGCCAGGTCCTGTCACCTCAGTCAGTGGGCGAAAATCCTGCAGAAATCTCTGTTAAAACAAATACAATTGAGGGGGGCTGGCTGAGGCCATCTGCTGGCTCCCGCAGAATTCACCTTGGCAGGACTAGATAGCAGACGTTGGCAGCACAGGTCTTCACTCTGTTTTCTCCCAAGCGTGGCGTCTCCGCTCCTGTCCAAGGTCTCCCAGTGGCTGATGGTAATAGGGGTGGAAGAGCCTCTCTGTGGCACAGACTTCCATGGCTATGTGCGTGTGCAGCAGCAGCTCAGGGAAGCGAGAAGTGAAGTACTGAACAAACTCATCAGGGACAGCCCCAAGAGTCTCCTGGACGTCTGCGGGCAGCTCGTGGTAATGATGCTTCTGCATGGGAGAGAGCGAGATGAGACGCACTTACAGAGGGTTGCTGCCCCGGGCACAGCACAGCTCACATGGCAGGAGGGAGACTGTACCTTGTTCCTCATGGCCCGCAGCAGGTCGCGTACCGAACCGCCCTTGTATGTCCGAAACTTCCTCAAGTCTGGAAACAGCGAGAGACCCACATGAGCATCGGCCACGTTGGGCCTCTGAAGTGATTTGCTGACAGGGCCTCACGGCTAGAAACATCTCCCAGTGGGGGATGCTCTGTGCTGGAGGCCAGCCGTCCAAGGACGCAAGACTGGGCAGAACAAACCCAGAAGAGACCACCTGGAAGAATCCTGCACTGTTGAGGGGAAGGGCCAGTTGGATTCATTATCCCCCTCCCGCTTGCAGGTCCATGGTTTCAGTGCTGGTCTCTGAATTCCCAGCTGTCAGAAAGCGACCGCTGTCTCTACACGAGAGCAGGACAGGAGCCCTGGAAAGGTCCACACAAACACTCCCCACGGCCCAGCACCATCCAAGCAAACATGGCCTGACACCTGAGCCTTTACCTGTCTGCAGTGGGACAGAGATGTGAGCTCTCCAATTTACTCTCACAACCGAGTGCGCCCCGGACTCCAAGGCGGTGAGAATGGGTCCCTCAGGAGGCTCCTTTTCAATACGGTCGCTGACATCCTAAAGATCAGAGAGGGGGTCCAGGAAAACAGCACTGGCAGAGTGTTTCAAAGGGTTATGGGCACTAAGGGGATGTAGTTGTGGTTCTGCCCAGCACCAAGTGAGAATGAAACTAGCAGCATGGTCCTGTAACTGATGGGCTAGGGCTGAGGATCCTGGGAAAGGCCTCCCACCCTTGGCTGCAATGAGCTTTAGAAGAAATCTGATCCCTGACTGAACTCAGCCTCCTTCATGGGGAGATGAGGTATCTGAAATGGTTTTTTCTAGCAGAGAAATGGCTTTACTCCAGGGCACTTCCATCCAGCAGGGTTGCTGCTGCCCCCAAACCTGAGCTTTGCATTAAAGTCCATGGCTCACAGTTCAGACACCTTGTGTTCTTCAGCAAGCTGGACCTACATTCTACAGCAGGGACTCTGAATTAGACAGCAGCTTCTTTTAAATAAAAAGTGGGGTGTTTACTGAGATCACCACATATGTGCAAGATCCAATCAGTGCAGCAGACTGTTATTTTTGCATTAAATTCAATCTATCTGATGCCATCTCCACATTTTCAGTTCACAGTGTGCTGCGGAGTTCTGTATTGATAATGGCAGGTGTTGGGGGGAGCCAGAGATTTGACAGCTGCCTAGGGGACTGTTCACGGCATGGGAAGCAGCTTGGGGCTGTGGGATCACCGTATTAACTGGATGTTTCTGAAAAACTGATCAGCAGTGAAATAAACTCATCTTTAGGTTATGAGAGGGAATATAAAGATGGAGTCTGTCTTGTTCTAATATATATTATGTTGTCTTGCTGTTTTTTGTCTCAGTGTGCTTAGAATGTAAAGAATGCTGAACTAACTGTCTCCTCTGCCCGTCAAGGGCTGTTAACTAATTAGAATGTTTGCTTATGTGCATGACTTCCTCCCCTATAGTGCGATAAACTTGTCAAGGCTGTGAAGTAAATTTTGATAAACTTAGGGAGTATTTAGAAACATACTGTGAAAACAACTTGTGACCAAACGTTATCTCTAAAGAAGAACATCCTACATACTTCCATCATCAATTGACATGTATATGTCTTTCAAATGTAAAACAAAGAGTTTGTGTGATCCGGTTGTCTATTATTATTATCTGTCTATGTAACCAAAAAACTATAAAAGTGTAAAGCAACTCTATTCGGGGCGCTCTACCTTGGAGTTTTACTCTGAGTGTCAGACTGCCATTCAGCTGAATAAAGCTTGATCACACGCCCTCGGTCTCTGTCTATTTGGTCTCAGCTGGAGAACGAGCCTCTGGGTGGGGGTGCCTACTCAGGTCCTCTGGACCAGGAGGACCCCCTAAAATTCCCTGACAGTTATTTCATTAAGCTAAGTGGGACAATTCACACCCGTCGGAGCTTTCGTTTCAGGCTATCTGCAGACTCAGGAAGACAGCACTATGCTGAGACCAACTTTTCAAGATCTTTGTAATCAAAAGGATGAGAAATAGCATTGGTTGCTTATTTTAAATGAAAACACAGGATGTGCATCATGGAGTGGATCCCACAATCAAAGAATCCTAGAACACAGGAGCCCTGCTCACAAAAAGACAGATTCATTCCAGGAGGTGAATTTTATAACCAACCTAAGATAAATATCAACCACTGCACACCAGGCCAGCAGGGGCATCTGAGAATCCCGGGGTTTAGGAAAAGCCCCGAACACTTGTTTTCTGACATGGCAGACTGAGCTTTCATTGCTGAATTTGGAAATGGGGGCAGAAGCATTGGGATCCACCCAGCTCAGCCAGAGGGTTCGCACCTGGAAGAACTGCAGCTGCTTCTCACGACTCCAGAAGAAGGGATGCATGAGGACCTGCGGGGCTGATGGGCGCTCCTGGGGCTTGTTGCTGATCATCACTGAAATCAGTTTCCTTGCAACCACCTTGTCTTGGATGCGAGAGTGAAGGCAGAGAGGTTACTAGCACCCAGAGGTTTAAGGGAGCCCTCCACACCTAGAGTCCAGAGCTTTCACAACAAGTCACAGCTCAAATCATTTCACTAACTCACAGCTCTGCACACTCCCTGGAGTTTCCCAGTGAGGGAGCATACACATGGAGGACTGCATCCCAGATCACTTTAATAATGGGACCACGAAATGAAACAAAACGTGTCCTGCTCTGTCTAAAGAGCAGACTCACCAATACCTCCCCAAGCACCGTACAGAGCAAAGGAATTTCAGAGGAGTAGCTGGAAAGACCAGTGAGAGCTAGCAGGCTGCGGAGTCATCTGCCCAGGAGGATCCCTACTGCTCGAGACATTTACAAGTCGACCAACTACAGCCCTGGAGATTACGCTGTTGGGCACAACCCAGTCCTGGCCATTAGGGAATGGGCTAGACACGACCTGCCAGGCCCCTCCCATTGCAGGGCTCTAGAGCTACCACGGGGGATGTGCAACACAATTTCCATCTTCCAGGCACCTAAAATGCTGGTCCTGAGGCTACAACGTGGGAGAGAGAATGAGGAAATCAGGCTGTCCTGGGTGACCTTGGGAAGGTCATTTCCTCTCTCTGGGCATTAACTGTAGGGCGGGTAACACTGACATTCCTACCTTCCTCACAGGGGCAGGTATGTCTAGGATACACCAACATCTACAAAGTGACCTGAGATTCTCAGCTGCCACAGAGGAGATTTGACACCACCACCACCAGATTCCACATTGCCGGGGGCTCTATGAACAGACAGACACCCTTGGAGAAGGGCCCTTACCGTGAGCGTCTTCCAGTAGGCATGCCAGCTGGTAAGTGCCCAACAAGATATTGGCTTGTCGCCGTAAGCTGTCCCCAAAAGGATGCTCCCCACCTGACACCACATAGTAGAACACACAGCCAGCTGAGAAGATGTCCACCGCACACGTCTGCAAAACACAACCAGGGCCATGGAAGCACTCAGCACAGGAGGTGGAGAGCCCTTTGCCTTCCGCTTTATCGCTAGCGCTGAACGTGAACATGATTCGCTAACGATTTTGCCAGGCCACCCCTTTGTCTGGGCTCCAAGAACGGCCACCTAGCACTCTCTCTCTTCTGATAATGCAAGGTGCAGAGCTGCCCGCTGGAATGAGATGCTTCTCCCCAGAAGGGAGTTTAATAAAACTGCTGGATGAAGGCAAAGATGTATTCATTCTCTCTGTCTCTTTCCCTATGTCCCCAGCACAATGGGAACCTGATCCCAACTGGAGCCTTTGGCTTACACTGAAGGAGAAATATTGAGAACAGATTTTCGAAGGCACACACGGGAGCTGGGCACCTAGCTGCTGTTAGTGTCTCTAGTGGGGATTTTCAAAGTAACTACAGGTGCAGCTTTTATGAAACGTGCATCCAGCCCCGGAGGCAGCTATGAAATGAGAAAGGCGCACACAGACCAGGAGCACAAATCACTAACGCCAAACTGTCGGATTCTCGAGCTCCGACAGCAGCTCCTTCCATCCCACGGCGATGTCCGGCACAGTCACTGCTTCCAGCCAAGCAGAGAATTTGAGCCTTAGAAGCAGGCAGAGTGAATCATTTTTGCAGGTGCAGGGGGGAAGCTGCAGGGATGGGAAATATTCACAGCCAGCGAGACTGAGGGGACACAGCAATGGCACTCACTGGGTTCTCTTTGGGTTCCTCTCGCAGCACCTCAGGCGCAATCCAGCCCTCAGTGCCCGGGATTCCCGAGCGCAGGCTGAAGCTGTGCCGTCCCCCTTGCAGCTTCTTGCACAGGCCGAAGTCTGAGATGACAGCCCGGATCTGGCCATGGCTGTTCGGGACAGAGATCAGGATGTTGCATGGTTTCAGATCGCGATGAACTGAAAGAAACAACCCCAGAGTGAGCTGGAGCGGGGTCCAGGCTGTCACAGTGCTGCCCCACAGCATGGCTCAGGGAGCAGCAGTGCTGCCTCTGGATCTGCAGGCTGTGGGTGTAAGCTCTGCACCAAGGTTCTGGGCTGGAGAAATTCCCTTTCACAGACAATTCACTAGAACTGAGCCCAGGCACCCCAGCCAAAGCTGGGGGCAAAGAGCCCCTTACCTATGTTCAGGGAGTGCAGGTGAGCCAGGCCGGACATGGTCTGAAACAGCAGGGTCACTGGATCCAGGTTGCGCCGATCAAAGCCGGGGCTTTCCACGTACTAACAGCAAATGAGAAAAACCAGAAAGGAAGTTCACCCAGTCTGCATTTGCCGGAGTCAGAGATTTATAAAGACTTTTCCTTCTACAACCAGAAAGCACATCATTTCCCAGCTTAAATGCTGGGAAGCAGAAGAAAAGGACCAATCTAGCGTCTGTGATCTGCATTGCCCAGCAGAACCTCTATGTTCACACACATGACGGGAGCAGCATCAGCACCACACTCTGCTGGAGGCCTTACAGGAGCAGGAGTGTGCCAAATTAGCCGTCCCATTTGCACAGGAGGCACGGGGTGCTGTCACCTAGCGCAGAGGGGATCGAATAAGAAATTGAATGAAGGTCGGAGCCTAACACGTATGCATTTGTATCTTCGGTGTGCCCAGCAACTCCCCAGCGAGCTTTCCCGCCAGCAGGTCTCTCCGCCACTCTGCAGTTGGGAAGAGATGGAAGACCCTGCCTAGCCGCAGCAAAGGGAGGAGAGCCTGGGAATCCGTGGGTCCTATGCCCATGCTCGGACCTTTAGAACATGACAATATTGCAGACTGGGCCATTGCTATCGGATGACAAACAAGCGATAAAATAGTTCCATGAGGACCCCTCGCCCTGGATAGTGCCGCAAACGCAGAGGGGGAGCGACATGGGGTTAATGGCCACCTTGCAGCAGCCCTTGGATGGCGTCTCCCGGGGCTGTGGCTGGCTGCCAGCTCACCTCCCGCAGCGTGGCAGAGCAGAGCTCAATGGCAATGTAATGAAACTGCTTGTCCCTCTCTGTACAGAAGTAGCGCACAACATTCGGGTGCTCGTCTGACTCCCGAAGCAGCTGGACCTCCCGGTCGATGAGGTGAAAGCACTCAGGCAGAAGCCGCTTCACAGCCACATTCCGGCCATCAAACTGCCCCCTGGGATCAGGGGAGAGAGTCCCATCACACACTGCCGCACTCCAGCCAGCCCAGACATGAGAGCTCAAAGCTACAGGGATGCACAAAAGGAGCCAGCGCCAAGAACTAATCCCTGTATGGTCCCTGGTGACACCACGAACATGAGGGCAAGTGGGCCTGGGCTGAAATCTCTGCAGCCGCCAGGAAGGGCCAGGTTTGACTCAGCCTTGTCTCGGAGAAAGAAAGTCTCCTCGGCAGCCCTGGGGAAAGGTGTCAGGCCAACCAATCAGTTAGAGCAGACACAGCACGGCCAGAGCAGCACAGTGCAGTGCTGGCTTCCTTCACTCTGCTGAAACGGCGACCAAGAGGGAAGTTCAGTCCTCGGCTGGGATTGCCGGCAGGGGCCAATAGTGCTGGCTGTGGACATGCGAGCAGGGCAGGACTGGTAGCTGCTAGCTGTGAACAAAGGGCACAGAATTCCAGTCCAGCAGGAACCATTTCCCTTCATTTGATATAAGTGGCTGGGAGAGGAACGCTCAGTATCCAATTACCAGAGGCCCCAGAGCCAGCCAGAGCCACCCTGCAAGGTCCTTCCAAGTTATATCATGCCAAGCCCTCAGGGCTCCCAGCGCCAGGGAGGAAACAGTGAGAACAATCGCGGCTCTTCCAAAGCAGATGTGGCCTTAGCAAAAAGGGGGGAGCAGGAGACCACTCACCTGAAGACAAAGGTTCCCCTGGCTCCATGGCCCAGCACTTCCTTGGGGTTAAAGGAAACCTTCCCAACGACAATTGCACCCGGCTCTGCGTCTGCAGGGAGTGCCGAGGGTTAATATCCCTA
>ML685786.1:1429248-1440318 GCA_007922175.1 Pelusios castaneus | reverse complement strand
CTGCCCCCATCTCTTTGCAAGGCCCATCTCTACTTTCTTCCCTAATCCCTGTACTCATCCCGCACCGGCTTCCTTGTTCTGCCCACAGATGTGAGAGCCTTCTCCTCTGCATCTCTGTGCCTCCCATCTAGTCATGGGGGGCACTAGTGCTCCTGAATCTCCAGCTCTGAAAAACCTTGGCCAAGATGTTGTCCTGACTCTGAGCTCTACAGCTTTGTGGTGCCTGAGCCTTCTAACATATCCCCCTCCATGCTCTGGGAAAGGGGACACAGGCAACCTGCCTCCTCCAGGGACATTGGCACCTCCCCACCAGCACCAACCTTCAACTGCTCCAGGCACAGCCAGATCCTGGGTGAACATCCCATTGGGCAGGCCCTTCTGTGAGGAGGATGGACCTGAGCTCTGTGACAGCTGCGAAGATGTTTGCTGGCTTCCACCCGGCAACTCCTCAGAACTTGGGGGGAGCATCTGCCCAGAGACCTGGCCTGGGGAAAGCAGCCTCTGCTGCGGCAAGAGCTGCAGTCGCCTCTCCAGCAGTTTCTGGGGCACAAAGATCACGGAGTCTCAGTCTTGGACAAGTGGGTGATGCAGATGGCACTCCTGTCCTGAGGGCAGCGATGAGAGTCCCTCCCCCATTAGAGGGAAGGAACCAGGCAAACCCCACTTGGGACCAAACCACTCTCGGCCAACACTCTCACTGCAGTGACGGGACAGCAGCTTTCCTCTCCCGGGTCCTTGAACCAGCCAGGCCGAAGCGGACAGGGAACAGCTGGGTCTGGGACGTTGGCGGAGCTGGGACACGCGAGGTTTGTTACATTGGGAATCTCTCTGTGTGGTACTTAACGTGACCCTGGAGGTCCACATGCGGGGTTAACTGACGGTGGCCGAACTCTCTGGAACAGTGTGGGGAGTCTGGAGACAGTAACATCACGGCACTGTTTGGCCACGCTAGCCAGGATACGGTGTGCACCAGGGAACTTCTCAGCCCCCAAGTTCCTGGGGCTGCCAGCAAAGGGCACCAGAGGGAGAAACACACACACACCCTGAGACCGAAGGTCAGGAGCAGAATCCCCCCGCCCAGTAGCGCTGCGGTGACCACCAAGTCCCAGCTGCCTGACTCTGGGTAGATTTCCGTCTGCTCTGCCTGGGGATAGTCTGAACGGTACCGCCCACTGCTGTCCCCGCTGGGCTGGCCCTCCATGCCATTTGGAGTCAGGAACTGAAACACAAAGCCAGGGGAATGAGTTACCAACGGGGAGCCCAGCCAACCCGTACTCTGGACTCCAACACCCAGGCTGGGATGCACATGGGGAACCCTCCAATTCCTCTCTCCCCCAGAGCCCCCACGCCTTGGGACACACCACCACCCTCCCGCTTGCTTTGCACATGAGACATCCCCCCTGACCCCTCTGGGTGCCCCCACGCCACAGTCCACGTGCTGGACCCACCCCCAGGCTGCCAGGCCACTCACATCGTCGAACAGAGTCCTGGAAGGGGAGCTCTTGGGAATAATGGCTTCTGTTGTCTTCCTCAGAGTCTCTGGAAAGGCTCTCAGCATGGTGGTGTGGACCACGGGAGGCGGCTCATGGTGCCCTGCGGGAGCAGGGAAAGGAGCATGGACTGACCACGGTCACACCTCTGTGTGCTCACTGCTCCAAACTGAGCCAGCAGGGCCAGCCGCCAGGGTGGGTTACTCCGCCCAGTAAAGAGCCTGGCTCTCCCTCCCTGGGATGCCCTGGAGTCCTCACCTATGAGGAGCCATTCGTTGTGCAGAGAGCTTCTGCTGCCCTGCGGGTACTTGACGTCTGTACTTGGGGTGATCTCGCACTCGCCAGACTCTCTCACCGTCACATCGTCAGTGGTGGGGCCATCGATCCTCGCCAGCGTGATCCCCTGGGGCTGGAGGAGTCAGGCGGGTCAGTAAGCAACATGCAGGCAAGAGCTGCCACTTGCACCAGCCCGTCTTGCCAGCCCAGGCACGCAGGGGCAGGAGAAGAGATGACACTCACCACGAGGGCCACAGTCTCATGGACCAAGGAGATCAGGGCATAGAAGCTGGCTGCATGCTTCCCCACGTAGAGCGTCGGCCTGCGTGCAGAGACAGCGTCAGTCCAAGCCTGAGTCGTCATGTGGGACAAACCGAGCAACATGAATGCAGGGAGACCTCCCAATCCATTAGGCTGAGGCTCCCCCCCAGCCACACCCCGGTTCAGGGACACAGCCAGCTCCTTCCAAGAGGGAGAGGGCAGGAAAATCATTTGATTAATCTTAGCTTAAATTCCAGTCTGAGCATGTTCCCAGGGAGCCAGTGTTCTCTCCCCCAAGAGCACCAGCTCCATCTCCAGAGGTCCCCAGCCCACTGCCACTCCCTGCCCTGCCCGAAGGCCCCTGGAACACCTACAGCAGCTGGGTCTTGGTGGCAGAGAAGTCCTTCATGGACTGGTAGTTCCACTTGATGAGGCGGATGTCCTGCGAGTGGAAGGTCAGGTACCGCAACGTCTCCATGGCCACATTGAGGTGGGGGACCCGGCGCAGACTGTCCTGGTGCCACATGTAGATTCCCACCACGGGGGAGCCGTAGTTCTGCATCCACAGGACGTCACCATTCTCCTTGTCCACAGTCACCAACAGGCTGTCCCCGCTTGAGGCAAAGTGGGCCATCTCTAGCCGGAGACATGAGGGACTTCCGATGAGGCTCATCCCCGGCCCCCCTTCACAGGCACTTTAACCTCCCCAGCTACAGACCGTTGGGGGTTGCGGCCCGCTGGTGCGGCACCATGTGCTGGGTCACAGCAGGCAGCAAACCGCCCCCAGTCCTCACTCCATGTGACTCCTCAATCCAAACCAAAGGCAGCCTAGAAGGGTCCCGCTGGCAAACTCCTCTGGATCCACCCTTCAGAAGAGCCAGTGACTGCCCCGCTCCCCTGCCATCAGTGTCACTTATGCTGCTGGGTGAGAGAATGGCGCCCCAAGGCAGTGTTCATTTCCCATCAGTCCTCCCGGAAACAGAGCCTCCAAAGCAGGGACAGCTTTGCGTCAAGGCTCTGCATGCAAGCAATGCCGGATAGGAGCTAGTGGCCGAGGAGACAAGGGGAGCCTTTCTCCCTTGGAAAGCTTGCACCGTGCAATAGCCAGGGACTCACTGTAATCATACGCCTCGTCGTAGAGCGGGGCTGAGTAGTCGTGGTAGGTGGCGTTCCAACGCAGCTCCCGTGATATGGTGTCGTACATGGTGATGACGTATTCTGGGTATCAGAAAGAAACAGCTAGGGTCCGTGTCAGAACTCGGCTACTCAAACCAGAAGGAGGGACTTTCCAAAGCCAAGGGCCCGGGGAACAGAAACAAGATGCTGATCATCCTGCTTTGGAAGGAAATCACCCCACAAGGCTGCTAGGCAAGACTGAGCTACTAATATTACACAGGCAGGAGCTCAGAAGAGTACCTTCCCCAGGGCAATTCCCACAAAAGGCTGTAGGGATTTCCCCTTTTCACCAGGCCGCTGCCCAAAGGCCTCCACTCCCCATCTGTATGGGAAAGAACAGTCTTTTGCTCCAGCAGCCACACAGAACTGGGAACCTCCCACACCAGTCAGGATGGCTGGTAGCCTGACCACAAACAGGGAAGAGACCCTGAGCTCTACGGCTCTGCGCCTGCAACCAACACAAAGGGGGCGTGGCTCACGGGTGCGGCCGATGTAGAGGAGGGGGGTCGAGGGACACAGGCCGTCCCAGGCCTCTGTCGATAGCGTTGTCTGCTTCTCCCCCGACTTGGGGTCCACGACGAACCACGTGTCCTGCTTCTTCCCTGGAAAGTCAGAGATGGCTCTCTCTCAATCTCCCGCGTCCATGGCACTCCTCCGACACAAGCCACCCCTTCTCCAGGCTCCTTAGGCCCTCTCCCATGCTAATCTCCAGTCATTCCTGCCCAGGATCACCCTGGCTTCCTCCAGCAAGTTCCCCCTACCCAGCAGGGCTGGCATATTCATACCTTGCCTACCCTGGCTTGGCACCAACAGGGAGCTGGCTATGTCTCCCACACGTGGGTTTGCACCACACTGATTTAACCCCTGCAGTGCCAGGCTGTCCCAGAGTCATCTACACCCCATGCCGTGGCCACAGGAGGGAGTCTGGAGAAGGACTGAGATGGGAAGACTCATACACAGAGAAAACCGCTGCTGTCTCGTAGAGAAGAGGGGTGCTCATACCAGTGTAGAGGACGCCATCCGAACTGCGACATGGTGAGGACTGGACCAGCTCTGGGATGGTGAATGGGAGCTTCTGTAACAGACAAGAGAGGGCAGCGGCCTGTGAGGGGCAAAGGGCCAGAGGAGCCACCTGGCCCCATGGCCCTTCCCTTCTGAGTCTGGGGTTGGACAGGCTGGTCCCCCAAGAAGGGGACCTCCTCCACATCCTGCCCTCTCCAAGATCCTGTGGTCCTGGGTGGTGCAGGGAGACAAGCCAGTCACAGGAGGGAGGACGACACTCTCAAGCCACCCTCCTCCCCAGGTACTGACCATCAGGCCTTCTTTGTTCTTGCCTCCCAAGATGTACAGGCTGCCATCATTGGGGTCCGGGAGAAATGCTGGCCTGAAAGGAAGGAGAACAGAGGAGAATGAAACACCAGCCATGTGCTGCTTCTGGGCACAAGCCCTCCACCCACAGGGGTTAGGGCAAGGGCCCCCCTCTGCTGGTTACTCCAGGACTGGGAGCTCCGGGAAGGAGGGGACGTTACGTCCTCCGATGAATCTCTTGGCAGAGGATACCAAATCACATGGATTACCAGTCTGGTCCAATACAGCAATTTCTACAGAGCTGCTCTATATCTACCCCAGTCTGCTCTAACTGCTATGCTGATGTCCCGGCACAACCAGCTGGAGTCACTCCATGAATTCCCCCTGCAGTTTCAAATGGGTGCAGAAATTTTCCTCATTTTCCATCCTAAACTGGTGTGGGGTGTTATTACTGTGCGCTGTTAAGACAGCTGCACATTCAGCCGTGAGGGAAGAGAATCCAACATTGCTGGTATTTGTAGCAGTTCAGGGCTCCTTGGGGAGGAAAGTCAACCAGGAAACAACTAAGAGCAAGTGAAACCAGGAAAATCAGCTTGGGGGAGAAACGAGCAGCCCAGCCCAGCCCAGTAGCAGGGAGCCAGTGGGTAATCTACTAACACGTCCGCCCAGGGAGGGGAGCTCCAGCTCTGACGGCAAGTCTGGGACCATGCAGACAATCTGCCAAGCAAGTGGCTGCCTTTGCACCCAGGGACTCTGCCTGCATTGGTGGGTTTACCACTGATGGAAGCCCAGTTTCAGACAGGTTCGGGGGCTGCCAGCATGCTGTTCCTAGCAAGGTCAGGTGACACGGCTGCAGTAACACCATTGCTAGTGAAGCTGGGAGATCTTAAGAAAAAGCTGTGGCTTGGGACAGGATGCTCAACCTCTGCGAGCCTCCACTTCCTCATTCTGTGCCTCCCTGGGGACCCCAGGGGTTCCATGGTCACTAGGTGCAGAGGCCTTGGAGCATGAGAAATGCTGAGCTTTACTGCAGAGGACACCCTGGGGAGGGGGGATGACACTTACTCTGCCACATAAACAGGCACCTGAAGAATGGGATCTGAAAGAGAAAAGGACGTCAGACGCCTCTACTAGCCTCCCTGCCAGAGGGGCCACGTGGGGCACACACAGCAGGGTTTGCAGTCACATGGCTACAATTACCTATTTGCATTTCAGTCCCAGCTGCTTGTGTGGCGCTGCCCAGTGCTAATGCGTCTCCTATAAACCAGTAAGGCCCCTGGGACTGGGAGCGTCTCCAGCCCTTCAACCAGGAGGAGAGGCTGGGATGAGAAACCCGCTTAGACAATGGCAATCCCTGGGACGTCACCTGACCCCAAATAAACAGCCTTCAGTCACTGCTCACCATCCTTCAGCGTCCACTTGACGTCGCCGGTTTTTTTACTGACAGCGTGGAGGTTCCCATCCAGGGTAGACACAAAGAGCAGTGTTTCTGGGACGGTCACTGCGCTGCCAGTGAGACACTGCGGGCAGAAAGGTAGCAAAGATAATACGCTGCCTGCCGGCTGCCACAAGATCCACTTGACAGGTCCACCAACCACCCGCCCTGTCATTGAGAAAGATCCCAGGGCCCAGTATGACAAGAAATAGGGGGAGGAGCTGCTATCCCCAAAGTGGCTCCCCCCTCTATTGTAATCCCAGCAAATCTTGTAAGTGAAGCAGAGTCAGGATGGGTCACTCCTTGGGTGGGAGACATAAGAACATAAGAAAGGCCGTACTGGGTCAGACCAGAGGTCCATCTAGCCCAGTATCTGTCTACCGACAGTGGCCAGTGCCCAGGTGCCCCAGAGGGAGTGAACCTAACAGGCAATGATCAAGTGATCACTCTCCTGCCATCCGTCTCCATCCTCTGATAAACAGAGGCTAGGGACACCATTCTTAACCCCTTTCTGGCTAATAGCCATTTATGGACTTAGCCCCCATGAACTTATCCAGTTCCCTTTTAAATATTGTTATAGTCCCAGCCTTCACAACCTCCTCAGGTAAGGAGTTCCACAAGTTGACTGTGCGTTGTGTGAAGAAGAACTTCCTTTTATTTGTTTTGAACCTGCTACCTATCAGTTTCATTTGGTGACCCCTGGTTCTTGTATTATGGGAGTATTTAAACATCTTTTCCTTGTCCACTTTTTCCACATCAGTCATAATTTTATATACTTCTATCATGTCCCCCCTCAGTCTCCTCTTTTCCAAGCTGAAGAGGCCCAGCCTTTTCAATCGTTCCTCATACGAGGCACTCTCCAAACCCCTAATCATTTTAGTTGCCCTTTTCTGAACCTTTTCTAGTGCTAGAATATCTTTTTTGAGATGAGGAGACCACATCTGTACACAGTATTCGAGATGTGGGCGTACCATGGATTTATATAAGGGCAATAATACTACTACTAATAATAATAATAAGACAGGGAAAGAAAACCCAAATACAGGAATTGGTGCTATTAGAGGGTGTTCTCCCTCCTGAGTCTGTGCTGCCTGGGGACAGGGTAGTCCGCCCCTTTACAAGCCGGAGGCTGGGGGCCGGCCAGCCCTCTGGAGAAAGAGCCCTTTCCAGCACAGGGGATTATCAGAGATGATGCCTAACAGGGCTGGAAGAGCTCATTTGAAACGGGAGTTGCAGGCAGCAAGCTGGCTCCCGCTGCAGGGACCAGGTCGGGGATTGGCTTTGCGTCACTTTGTGAACGACACGTCTGACGAATAAACCGTGCCCCGAAAGCAGGGTCTGAACAGACTCTGGGTGTAGTGTTAGTCCGTCCTGTGCCAGCAAGAGCCTCTCCCCGCATGACGAGGGGCTGGCTGCGGAAGGTATGGACTATTTAACAGGGACTGGTAATGCCAGCAACAGATGCAACTCTCCTGTCTTTCCGGCCCCTGCCCTGACAGCTAGTCTCCCCTCGCATTCCAGAGCTGGGAATGAATCTAGGAGTCCGGACTCTCCATCCACTCTTTATTTACATGTGTTGACAATGCCCATCTAAAGAGCTTGGTGCTTTAACATACTTAATATTTATATTCCAAAGGGGTAGCCGTGTTAGTCTATTGTAGAAAGACAACAGAGTCTTGTGGCACTTTTAAAGACTAACAGATTTATTTATCGCATGACTGCCTCCTGAATTTGCAAAATGTTTTCCATTTATTCATCCTATAAATAGCACTCACTCTCTCACACACCCCCACCACTAACACCCCGCATAGTTTGAACTCAAAATGCCCCTTATTTTCTGCCAATTAGTACATAACATGGGGCCAACATACAGCCTACACCCTGGCAGGCTCCTCCTGCTGCTGCTGGAGGTTGGGCTGTGGAAAGGAGTGGCCGTTTCCTAAATCAGATTTCCTGGGTGCCTTGCTAAAGCACAGAACCCAACTGGCTGGGTCATGTTTCCTGCCAGAGTAGCCAATGATGTTGGCTCAAGACTCAATACCATGGATTGTAGTGACCCTGATGTAGAGAGAACTTCAGAAACAATGCTCCCGTGTGTGCATTACTCACACCCTGCACCTTCTGAACACAAGCCAACCACACCTATTGGCAAACAGCACTGCTGCGCAGGGAGAGCAGACTCTAAGGGCAGAGGAGGGAACTACCTGCTCTTTCCTACTACTCAGGAATCAGAATTCGGACCTGAACTTCCTGTCAATCAGCCCACCTGCTCAGAGCACCAGACCACAGATTCCCATAGAGGCTTAAATGTATAAGCTTTTCTGCCATCCTCAGTCTCCTCTGACTCTGGCAGGAACAGCAGCTGTGCTCAGCACCACATTGCAGGAAGAAGGAAAAAGGGGTGACAGTGGCCTGCGATTTGGAGGTGGCCCTTCTTTGTCTCTTGGGCACTGCCAGGAGATTACTCTGGTGGAGATAGAGTAGGTAGCCTAACCTAGCGGGTCAAGCCCAGAGACGGTTCACTGGGCCACATACCTGCTTTGGATACTAGCACTCAGTGGCCCAGCTCTCACCTCTCATGCTAGGGTCCACTATATACATCTAGAGGCTGGAGTGCAGCCCAGACACGGCAGAGAAAACCAACTCAAACCTAAAAAACCGCTCCAACCCCTGGACAGGTAGAAGAGAACAAGAGCACGGAGTAGCCAATCGCCTCCAGCAGCCTTTCTGGGAGTGGCTGTTCAGGCAATCAATGGGGGCAGCAAGCCAGCAAAGAAGGTAGGGACGGGGACACATACACACATTCTTCCTTGCAGCCATTGTGTGCTGAAACTCACCCAGCTGTAACTACACAAATAAAACCCACCAACACCCAGCACAGCCTGCCTCTCCGTCAACCCACGGGTTCTCTCCCTCTTCTCCCAACTGTTCCCTCTCATCCAACTCAGCTAGCGGAAGTACTCCCCTCCAGCCATCTCTCCCCCACTCCTCATTTAACAAGTACATTTGGTGCTGGCTTGCAGCCCTCACTTTATCAACAGGACAGGTGCAAGGCAGCCTCCCCTTCACTGCACCTCAATAGGGCTCCATCCTGCCTACACTGGAGATGCCAGAGCCTGCGCTTGGCCTGTGCTGAGACGGGACACAGACAGGGCTGAGAGAGAAGGTGGGTTCTGTGACGTAGCTCTCCGTCCAACGAAAACAGGGCCAGGAGTCACCAAACTCATTTCACAAAGGCCCTTGAGCAGTCACCAGACACAAAAGATTTTCTGCACCTTTCCTTCCTCCCTATGCACCTTGGAGGGGTGTCAGAAACGCCTAAGCCCTTCTCTTCTGTGAAGGGTGCCTAAACAACCAGACTGCTCAAATCTAGCGCACAGCTCCAAGCTCCTGCATGAGTCAGACACTGACAGGTTCCCTATCCGCCCACAAATCATCACTAGCTTGTCAATTCGAGTAGCTGCTGAGCCCTCTCGTCTTTCTCTCTTTACATTCAGCAGCTCTCAGGCTGGTATGCACGACTGGAAGTTGTTCTGGCCAATTTTATACCAGGAAGTGAAAGGCCAGACTGTTCACCAAGTTACTAACTCAGATTTTCTTGAGTAAGAGGGCTGCAAGTTTCTATCAAAGCCCAAAAGATTTATTTGTAAATCTTCAGGGCTTTGGTACTTTAACTTAAAGCCACTGCTGCAGCTGAACTACAGCCTCTCAGGGAGCGGGACAAGGGACAGCTGCACCGGATACTGTAACAACTCTTTGTCGGGGGGCTCCAGGTCACAGGCCCCCCCACTAGACAGGGTCCCAGAGTTTGGGCCCTGGACTCCAATGTGTACACAGGAATTTCACAGCCCACCGCAGGTGTTTCACTGCAGCACAGTCAGAACCTAGCATAACTACGGCATCAGCCCACCCGCTACTCCCGGCTCTTTCCTCTCCTGGGCAGGCAGCCCGCACATCATCCATTCGAAAGGCCACCACGGGGCTGTGGCCACGTTACTAATGGCAGTGACAAGCTACTACCCTGGCAGGCTGGTAACACCTTGAGCTAGTCGATGAAAGAAGTCACAAGCCGTGGGTTGTAGTCCCACGCCGGGGCATGGCGAGCACGGTTAATGCACGAGTGCAGCAGCCAGCACATTGACGGGTGCAGCTCCTGCCCATGCAGGACTGGATGGAAATGCCTGCTTAGTAAAAGGTCCTTTTCTCTTGATGTAGCTACAAGCCGGATAAAGTGAGAGCTGGGCCTGAATCAACCCACCCCTGGGAACCAAACACCCTTGTTCTGCAGCTTGCCCTGCCTCAGCACCCCACTATCCCCCTTCCCCAGGCACACAGCACCCTGGATCTGCCAAGATCTTGGGATTCTGCGGTGGCACATCCTGGTCGGTGCAGAGTTCCCCACAGTCGGTTCAGAATCAGCATCCCTCCCCATCCGGGGTGAAACACAGCTAGACAACAAACCCCACTGCCCCTGGGACCCCAAAACACTGCACAGGCAGCTTGGTACCAGTGCGTGTGGGCTGGGGAGAAACCCACAGCTTTAGCCCCCACCCCCAATGTGGGTCCTAATGAGGGGCTGCCCCTTGGGGCTCATGAGTCTCCGCACAGGGGCGACTGGGGCAGAAACTTTTATCCTGCAGCTCCTCCCACCCGATCCCCGGGGCCCCTCACAGAGCTCCCTGCCTGGGGGGGTGAGCCTAGAGCCCCCCAGAGTCCCTTCTGTGGGGGGACCCAGACCCCTCAGGGCCCCTTCTGTGGGGTGAGCCTAGAGCCCCCCAGGGCCCCCTTCTGTGGGGTGAGCCTAGAGCCCCCCCAGGGCCCCCTTCTGTGGGGTGAGCCTAGAGCCCCCTTTACCTGCGCCAGCGCCCAGAGGCCCAGCAGGAGCTGCCCGGCTCTGCCCATCCCGCTGCCCGAGCTCGGCGGGGCCGGGGACCGACATACCGCCGCTAGCGCCGCCGGCCGCCCGGCATCCCGCTCCCAGGGCCCCGGCTCCGGCCGCTGCTCGGCGAGTCAGTGAGTCACCGCTGGGGAACCAGGATGCGGCTCCCTGGACTGGCTCCACGTCAGCCGCCGGCCTGGCCCGGCCTCCGCCCGCCCCGTCCCCTCCCTGGCCCGGCCTCCGCC
>ML685786.1:1399749-1429238 GCA_007922175.1 Pelusios castaneus | reverse complement strand
CGCCCCGTCCCCTCCCTGGCCCGGCCTCCGCCCGCCCCGTCCCCTCCTCCCCGGCCTGGCCCGGCTCCGCCCCCCTCCACCTCCTCCCCGGCCTGGCCCGGCTCTGCCCCCCGGCCCAGGTGTGCGAGTCCCGGGGGCAGCGCTCGGGTCGCCCCCCGGCGGGGCGGGGCGGGGCGGGGCGGGGCGGGGCTGGGTGAAGGCTCAGACTCGCCCTCGGGCTCCCTACGGGGCTGAGACGCCGAAGGACTTTTTCTTTGTATCTGAATTTGAAGCGGGCTAAGGCCCAAACTCCCTTCGGCCATCGGTAGAAGCCAACATCCAACACCCCCGAGTAAAGAAATGCAACAGGTATCACTGAAATCACAAACCCCGAATGCTTAATTATCAAACTTTAATTGATAAGACTAATTGTACAGAATAAAACAATAGAATAACCAGTCAAGGTTACACTTAAAAAAATCCAGCAGTGCAAATCTAAGACTAAATATTGTCTTCTCTCCCTCCTCAAAAATAGGTAATAGATTATTTAAAAATACCATAAATATGGTACTTACATATGCCATTTTTAAATAATTCTGCGGTGAAAACAAACAGTGGATTTAAAAAAACCAAACAAACAAACATAAAACCAAAGAATGAACTGCTTAGAATATGAGTAAGACACAGTAAACTTCTTTGAGCCACGCAAAGCAAATCTTTTGCCAGATGGTAAAGTAACCACGCTATACAGCAATCCTGGTCTCCCTCAAGGATGATAAACAGTGGCCCTGACAAACACCACAATGCAGAATCAACTTCTAATAGGCAGTGAAACTCTAGAGAAGGATGCTCCAACTGTAACAGGTTTCTTGGAAAGCAGAGTGAGCCAGAGAGAGAGAGAGGAATAAACAGTGAAAGGAGAGTTTGAAAGCAAACCTTGCACAACCAACCGGTTCATAGAGTACTGAGTGTGTGCTCTGAGCATGCCAGAGCCCTGAGAGCTGCATCACCCAATATTCTGAGGGAAAGCTGGAGTCCAGTAAAGCAAACAAAAGGAAGAAACCCCCACCACACTATGGCATCTTTGATATAAATGGCATTACAAATAAACTTTTATCTTTGGCCCTTAGAATATAAAACGGTGGATACAGTGTGTGGAAACATTTACATAATTATCACGCTGTGTGCATGTGCTCCAAGTTAGAGTATTGCATGTTACTAGTTTCTGAACTAATCCTTACTTACCGTTGCTAAGAAAAACACATGATTTATTTTAAGGTTGAACTGACCACAGGAAACTAACATATTATAAATTCTTCATACAAAGATGACTGAGCGTCAGAGTTGGAGCAGCTGATGTATTTGCCTAACAAAAATTTAAAACCAGAAGTTTTACTGATGTGCAAGTGCTATCAGGAGGTGCGTGCACTTGGGATACAGAGAGTTATGGAGTGGATACTATATTCAGAACAATCAGAAATACATGAGAAATCCAGGAACGAAAGATTAAAAGTGGTAACAGCCCAGCGGCTTGCTCTTACATCGGTAGCACTATCACCGACTCCAGCACTTTGAGGTATTGGACTTCAGTGGGGCTCCTCATTTACAGGGGTTGGTGCAAGTGGACTTCAAATAAGTACCGACTCCTAAAACAGCTACCTACCAGACAACGCCTGAGCCACATCTAGGATCTGTGTGCATGGAAACACTTTCCTTCCTCCCACCAAAAATACCCTCACTTGTATTCCAGATACTTTCACTGCTTGCCAGTAACCAAAAAAGTGAGGGAAAGCACCTACTCTACTACTAAATTCTGGGGTGCTACTTCCTTTGAACAGACCCCCCTATTAAAGGGTTTAATGTGAAAATAACTGAAGGAACTCAACCTTTGTATTGTTCATAAGCATACTTAAGAGTTATGGTAAACACCCTATGGAAGGATTATATGAATAATCTTTAACAATCTGGTTCAGCCAGTTTAGAAATATAGATTTGTTTTATATTTTACCTCAACACTTATTTTGTAAGAAAAAATTCTCTTAAGGCTGTACCAATGCACTCTTTATTCTATCACTGGGGCTCTTTGTACTCTTAGAACCCAGCAGCTATCCTGGATCCAAGAAGGAAACTCCCACAGTGACATAAGGGGAATTCAGTGTAAAGACTCTAGGACTTGGACTCAGCAGACTGTAGAATGGAGAATGCTGAAGTGACTGTTTTCTTAGGCTTTTATGAACAACGTTAACTGAAGTACCGATTTAGTTATACCAGAAGACAAAGGTCCATGTCACTCCAAACAGAGCTAAGATAACTTTAAGGGGTACTGTCAACTTTAAAATTAATACTTCAGGTCAAATTGAAGAATAAACTTACATAAAACCTTAACCCAATAAACAGCCAAAACCCCCAAAGCCAATACCCAATGAAAACCACTTCCGAAATATATCTTCTTGCCATGTGGTAACCCTAACACTGCCTCTAGAATCAGAAAGTGACATTGGGTGAACAAAAACGGATTTGATTCTAAATCAAATGAAGGTAAGAAGGAAACAAGATACAGAAACAGGAACAAGTACATGTGAATTTAATTTTTTTCTTCATTTGTAACAATATAAGATGTTTGTAACACAAGATCTAGGATTTTTTAATTGACAGGATGTAGTTTCATTGAAGCCCCCAGGGAAGGAGCTAATAGGACCTTTAAATGTTGCACTAGATTCCGTATGGAATTCCCGGCTCTCGTGGAAGTGATGGGAGTGGGTGTGCACAGTAGGAACAACAAGCACTAGTGGCAGTGTGCGCTCAGTTACATGACTGAGTGTGAACACTGAGTTCATTGGAGCCTTTCGAAGACAGGGCAGAACTGGTGGGGCTGTCAAATGAACGGACGGGAGAGGGAAAGGAGCATGAGTGGGTTTATTGACAAGTTCAAGAGTCAGTGAGGCGGTGGAAGCTGACAGCTGTTGAATCAGTGCGACTAGGTGAGGGTATAGATGAATGAGTATCCCAGGGACAGAAACGGCTTCCTGTGTCATTGCCTCTTGCTATGCACTGGTGTGTGGTGCAGAATTATCTGGTGTAGGTACAGCACATACACTTTCCTTCATCTACTGTAGTTTTAGCCTTAATACTAACATGGGACATCAGCAAAAAATCCATGATATCTGCATCTAAGTTTTACATACAGCCCAAGGGTAATGGAACCGACAGCAATTCCATTACCAGAATTAATGAATGCACTCGCGAAGAGCTTTCCTGGGAAACTGACATTGTAGCACTTCAGAGCAATCCTGGTTACAAAGCCTATATTATACAGCCAGACACATTACTATTGGTTTTGATAGGAAAAGGAGGTAGAACACGCATATGACCAATTTATAAATGTGGGGAGTGGAACACTTTTAAAATCAATTTATACTGTAGGCATGTTCAAGCTGGAAAGACAAAACCAGAACCACATTACGTCGCCACTAACAGTCTACAAGCAGAGATAGAATCTTAACCCAAATTGCCTCTCAACAATGATATTGGAAAAAGCCCATGCCATAAATGACATACTCCCCTATTACCTTTATAAAAATGCTCATTCAAGAACTGGAATCTGCGGAGTTTCAACAGTTATCTCAGAGAAAATGAAAACCAGACAAGGAAAATGTCAAATGTAGCCTGTATTACAGATGGATGTTTCCCTACCAATTTTAAAAAACATTGAGCTGCACATATCAACCAATGCTATGAAGTGTTCAGTGTCCTAAAAAACCCAGGAGATAAAAATCAGAAGAGCGATCTGTTATATGCCGGTTAAATGGCCAGCAGGACCGATTCAGTCTTGCTGTGCAATATAATCCCTTAAGGATGCAAACCTCTCCAGGACTGAGAAACCCTGAGATAAATGGCACTTTAAGTTAACTGCTAAATTGACAGGCAGAATGTCATGAGACACAGATGAGGAACATTACTTCAGAAGAAAGGAAGGTAAAGAACTAAAATACCTTGGTGGAAACTTGAGGAAAGAAAAGCTGAAATGTAGCTTTACCATGTTTATCCTTTAAAAAGAAAGGTGAGTTGTTGGGTGCACGTCCAAAACTTCATAAGACTCACTGAACTCTCTCAGTAGGACTTTTCAAACAGACTGACTATTCTACCTTTTTTATGCAGTGTCCAAATAAAGTGGCATCTTGGCCACCTTAGCCCGACAATTAATAGGAAGGTCTCTTTGGTTCACTTCCTGTAGCATCATCTTTGTTACAATTTGCACTGACTCCAAGCGTTCTTTGCAGAGTGCAATCTAGACTGAAAAAAAAAAAAAAAAATCAAAAAATCAATACTAACTCAGCCAACTAAGTCAGTGTTAGGACTCAGCTGCAAAATGATTTGGAACCCCAACATACAGGTAAAGAAGATGATAAAAACAGAATCCCCCTGAAAGAGACAATGGGGCAGAGATCGCAAGCAACACAGAATAGCTGAAATTGCATGAAATGGGACAGTAAAGAGCACCAAGCCATCTTGGCTACAGAAAGTCTACAGTGGTATCTTCCTGCTCCCAACAGCAACACTGTAAGCATCATCCCGGAGCTGCTGGTGTAAAGAAGAGGAGCAGGGCATCTTTGGGTTTAAAGAAAAGTTAAAATGATGCTACTAAAAGAAGTCAAACCTGAAATAAAAGGGCCAGCATAATATGGCTTACTAAACCCCAATTTTGCATACTGTTTAAATTTATTTAAAAAACTGTTTTCAAACTCTCAATCACAGCCAATAACTAAGTCCGTTTGTAACTGAAGAATTATGAAAATATTTGTCTTTTGTTCAAATCATGTAAAAAATCCTCAATAATACACTGTAATATTTTCTTCTGAAAACTAAATTGGAAGATCTACTCTCAGCAGATTTAAGTGTATTACACACAATGTTTTATGAATTAAGATTTATTGATTTCCATTGTATTTACTTTAAATATGATTGAAGCTGACTGCAGAAAAGGGATGCTGCAATTTTTAAGTTAAAATCAACTAATGGTGAAAGAACATCACCTCTGGCTTCCGTCAATGCCTCGTTATATCATATTTTTATTAATAAAGTTCCAGGACTGTCACATCCAGGGATGTTGGAGGCCTCTCCCAGCAGTGTCCTTAGCTTTGTGTCAGTCTCCTGTGCCAGAGGTGAGCGTGCTTTCAAAAATACTGCCATTTGCCCAGTACTGTGTCTTTGATTGCATCAACATATTGAGTAGGTACCCAGTAGACCCAGTAGTAAGATGCTTCTGTAGGGCCCAGTTGAAATGCCTGCAAAATTAAAAGGACAACAGGTAGCATTTACAGACTGGAAACAAACAGAACAAGTGGTGTCAGACGGTCTAGATGGCCAATCAATGTACTCTGAAGTTAAATTCATCTCCTGCAACTACTGCCTCCTCCAAATTCCCCTGCAGTGCACTGAATGCATAATCTGCAGGGCAACTCCTGGAAAACAAATCTGAACCAGCGAACTCAGTCATGGGACTGAGGCAGACTGCTGCATGACGGCAGCTGAAGTTTCAGCAAGTACTTTGTAAAGTTTTATAGTTAAATGTTCTCTGCTTATTTTGACTGATGCACATTGCAGACCAGCGACGTGGCAACCATCTCTATCCTTGTGGTTTGAATAATAGTTTATTCCCTGCTCTGAAGTGGCTACTCTTCCACCTGAGTGATCACAAAAGAAACATTCAGACAAGGCCTGGAACAGCTTCCTCTGGCATTTATGGTATTTTTCCCTTTCCTCTCACAAAGAGAAACTTCACTCTACATTAAAAGTTTACTTACATTGATACTGCTGGCCTGAACTGAAAAAAAGGAACTCTTGGACTTTAAAAAGCCCCACACCCTAGTCTGACATGTATCACTTTCCGAAACCCAAAAATCAGCATTTAGAGATTCAATGAAATACATTTAAAATGGAGGGTGGGAAAGTTCTTCCCTCCAGTGAGGATGTAGGGAAGAGGAATGAAATCAGAATTAATGCAGAACCAGCTATGGGGAAATAAGGCCAACAGTGACCTAGCAAGAGCAAAATTCTTTTTTAACAATGGAATTTTGCCACAAAATCTTTACTGTAGAAGCTGATTGGATGGAGGCTCACTGTACGCCTGCTAACTTCCACTTATTTTAACGGTCAGTTAAGGTCTTACTGAGTTAAAGATTGTTCTGGCAGATATTTTATAGTGGAAAATAATGCTGAAGACGTAGAATTCATACTGGCACCAACATTTGGGACACAAGTGTTGTTACAAAGGAAGAAACTAAAAAGACAAATATTAAATATGCATAAAATCAAGTCAGATTACGGTCATGTTCTCAGAAGGGTTGAGCACCCAATATGTATCCAACAAGCTGAGCTCTTCCGAAAATCTGTCCCCCAGGATGATGATATGCCATTTCAGGAAACAGTTCAAATGTAACCCTTTCTGACTACGGTTGTGCTGTCATTTCAAGCCATAGGATTTGAAATGGCTTTCGAACTTGTGTAGAACTGTTCAGTATGGCAAGACACAGCCTGCATTCAGCTCACATTGCTCAGAATGTTTTCTCTCTAATAGCAGACGCCACAGACGGTTGAGTATTTTAAAAACATCTAAGCCTGCCAGACTGCCAGCCCTGGCCGTACCCCAATTTAAACCCCTTGATTCAACGTATCGGCACGAAGTTATTAGTCTATTATTGAAACGGAGCAATCACTTACCATCATGTGATAACCTTCATATCCTTCAATGGGCTCACTCACCACATTTTTAATGGACCCCATGGGTATTTTTTCTGTTCTCTCTGCATTAAAATGGATAAAAATACTGTTGGATACATCAGCAGTACTTTGCTACAATGCTCCATGTTGACTTCAAACATCATCTCTCGCACTCCTGCTGGGGGTGGGAGGGGAGCAGCATGCAAGCAATTCACAATCATGCCTCTCCCTGCCAGCCCGTTACCCCAACCCTGCTGACTCATGGCAGGCCAGGCAGCCCCTCTAAATACCAGACAACATAATTCTCTTCAACCAGCCAGTACAGGACACTGATCTTGCACATACACATGTTCTTAACTTTACCTTTCTGAGCAGTCCCATTAAAACTGATAGGACTCACAATAGTAAGGATAAGCATGTGCCTATAGCATCAGGGTGTGTGTGCGTAAAACAATGAACGCTTTTCACCTTCCAATTTCCGCAGGGTTGAACTTGGAAAAAGTGTACAACTCTGTCTCCAGCACAAGAGTACATTTACTGGTTATTATAAAGGTAATAAAAAGATAGGAAGAAAAACATCCTGAGGGTGGAGAAATGAGAGAAAATACCAGAGATGCTGAAAAAAATAGCTATGATAACATTACAAAAGTATGGACCAGGGAGTCAGCTGTGACCAAGAGGAATAATTAACAGATGGAATCAGGATGGTTTTCTTCCATTTCTTCACTATGACATATGTCCTAAGTTCTTCATTCGGACTTCTAACTGTGATCTCTCCTCCCAAGTCCTGCTTCTATCACCCATGCCAGTCTTGACCCCCCTGTTGAGAACAGGACAGAGAGAAAAACAAGCTCTCCCTGTAGAAGATAAGCCAAGCAATGCACACTTTAAGTGAGGAGCACGTTTTGCAGTGCAGTCCAGAAGGCAGGAACTGCTGGGAAAAGACACAAAGAAGTGCTGAAGCACACGTGGACTTTGCTTTTACACCAGAGAGAAGCCAAAGCTGTAAATCAATACTCTCCAACCCTATGGCTCTCACAGACCAATCCCAAACAGTTTCATGGAAGGATGATCATTTACTGAGCAAACTACTTGGAACTTATTCAGCATCATCTAAACATTAACTGGTTACTCCTCACAACACCCGACATGGAAATCTGTTACTTTACAGGCTGGGAAAGTGAGGCACAGCCAGGGAAAGTTGCTTGCTCTAGAGCAAAAGATGCTTTAGAAATACTATCCCTAAAACCTGTGGGAAAGGTAAGTAATTATTCAAACACACCTCTCAATAATGAGAGAGAGCAACTCTGACTGACTGCAACAATACTTAGCCCATGCCGTAATAGGATGAGGTCTCCATCAGTCATCTCTAGCGCAACAAAAATGAAATCACCGTACTGGGCAATGCCACAGGACTGGTGATTTTGAGAGCATAAGGGACCATTATGAAAATTTAGTCTCATCTCCTGGATACCACAGGATACCTGCAGAACCCAGCCAGTGATTACTGCTGGGCTTTGGCAAAAAACATGTGCCATATGGGAGCTAATGTTTGCAAAGCTCATTAGAAGTATTATTTTGCAGCAGAAAACTATTCTCCCCGCTAACATTACAAACCAGTTACAAACCTCTCACTCAAAAACAAAACCCTCCCATTCCTCTCCCCCCGTCTTTGCAGCATCACCCTGTTCTATCCCAGGGGGGCATGACATGGGTCCCTTCAGTTATTTGGAAGCAAAGGGGTCATTTGGGAGTTACGCTCTTGGGACACTGTGTTGCCTCCCCAGAATTTGCAGCTTCTTCTGGTCCATCTCCAGGATTGCAAATTGAATCCCTTGCAGTGGCACATGTGGTCATTCCTAAACTAAACTAGACTGCAACTGCACAGCCCTGAAGCAAGTCAGCCAATTCATTTCCATTCCTAGAACAGCTAATAAGAGAGGCGCCAGTATTCCAGCTCAGAGACAAATCACTGAGCCTCCCTGTGCTGGGTGCTTCAATTGTTAGCGAAGGGCCCTGAAGAGAAGAAATGTTAGAAACGCTAAGTCCTATCATCCAGAAGTGAGAGTTGGGGCATAGTCACATCAATGAAGTGAAGCTCTCCAAGTACAAATAAGTAAAATATCTTGTCATATTCAGCCACTTGAACAAAGTGTATCTGGGAAAGAGTGAAAATTGGATTTGAAATGATTAACAGACAAGGAGCAGGAACTATTCCTTTATTAAAGTTTATTTTGGACTGAGACAGACTTTTATGACGGGATTGCCAAGAATGGCATACCCCATCTGTGACTGCCAGCAGCAACTATTTCCAGCAGCCAGAGACAGGACACTAGATGGAGAAGGCTCTGAGTTACTACAGAGAAGTCTTTCCTAGGTGTCTTGGCTGGTGGGTCTTGCCCACATGCTCCGAGTCTAACTGATCGTAGTACTTGTGGTTGGGAAGGAATTTCCCCCCAGGTTAGATTGGCAGAGACCCTGGGGGGTTTTCGCCTTCCTCTGAAGCATGAGGCACAGATCACTTGCAGGTCTGAACTAGTGTAAATGGTGGATTCTCTCTAACTTGAAGCCTTTAAATCATGATTTGAGGACTTCAGTAACTTGGCCAGAAGTTCTGAGTCTATTACAGCAGCGGGCAGGCAGGCACGGTTCTATGGTCTACAAAGTGCAGGAGGTCAGACTAGATGGTCATCACAATGGTCTCTTCTGACCCTAACGGAGGAGTCTAGTCTGTATAAATCCCAGGTATTGACTAGTTGTGTAACAGTCTTGTCACTTACCTTTAGTGCCTATCCACAGCTGATCTTGCTCTAATTTAAAGGTCAGCCTTACTTTTCCCCCTGTCTTGTTGTACATGCCAGATAAGGGCACTGTTGGCAGGCGCTCCTAAAAATACAAAATGAGAGTGAAAATGCAAGACTTAAAATGTGCAAGAAAAAGTTGTGACACTGTAGAGTACAATGGATGTCTATGTTATTTTCATTTGTCTCAGTGCATAGATGAGAGGATGGTATAAGGAGGAGAGATTTACATTTGTTAGGAATTGTGGAACCTTTTGGGAAAGGGGGAGCCTATACAGGAAGGATGGCCTCCATTTAACCCAAAATGGAACGGGATTGCTGGCACATAAAATTAAAAAGACAGTAGAACAGTTTTTAAACTATGGGCTGGGGGAAAGCCAACAGGGTACAGAGGAACATGTAGTTCAGGGAGAGACAGCCTTAGGGGAGCATCTATTAATGGGAGATTCTTTATATCCTAGTATGAAGGAGAGGATGGAAGATGACAAAATGTGGATACAGTCAGATAAGAAACACTCAGATGAAAGTCATTCAATTATATCACATAGTGCATGGTAAACAGCTAAAAAGTGGCAATTTTTTATAGTGCTCAGACACAAATGCTAGAAATCTAAATACTAAGATGGGTGAACGTGAGTGCCTTCTCTTAAATGAGAGTTTTGCTATAACAGGCATCAGAGAAACTTGATAGAATGAAGAAAATCAATGGGATCCAGTAATACTAGGCTACAAAATATATTGGAAGGACAGAACAGGTCCTACTAGTGAAGGGTGGCACTGTATGGGAAAGAAAGTGTAGAGTCAAATGAAGTAAAAAAAAAAAAATCTATTAAAGCAACTACCCTAGATTCTCTATGGATAGTAATTCTATGGTTGAATAATAAGAATATAGTGGCAGGGACATAGTAATGACCACCTCACCAGGATGGTAATAGTGACTGTGAAATGCTCAGGGAGATTAGAGAGGCTATACAAATAAAAAACTCAACAATAATGGGGGATTTCAACTAGCCCCATATTGACTGGGTACATGTCACCTCAGAAGAGGATGCAGAGATTAAGTTTCTTGACACCTTAAATGACAGTTTCTTGGAGTAGCTAGTCCTGGAACCCAAAAGAGAAGAGGCAATTCTTGATTTAATCCTAAATGGAGCACAGGATTGGTCCAAGAGGTGAATATAGCTGAACTGCTTGGTAACAGGCGTGATAATGTAACACAATTTAACATTTTGGGGGTGGTGGGACAGGGTACCAAAGAAGCCCACTCTGATAGCATTTAATTTCAGAAAGGGGAAATGCACAAAAATGAGGAAGTTGGTCAAACAGAAGTTAAAAGATACAGTGCTAAAAGTGAAATCCCTGCAAGCTGCATGGAAACTTTTTAAAGATACCATAATAGGAGCTCAATGTAAATGCATACCCCAAATTAAAAAACATAGTAAAACCACCAAGAAATGGCCACTGTAGCTAAACAAAGTAAAAGAAGCACTTAGAGGTAAAAAGGCATCCTTTAAAAGGGGGAAGTTAAATCGTACTGAGGAAAACAGAAAAGAACAAACTCTGGCAAGTGAAGGGTAAAAGTAAAATTAGAAAAGCCAAAAAAAGAATTTGAAGAAGAGCTAGCCAAAGACTCAAAAAGTAACAGAAAAAAACTCAACAAAAACAAACTTAAGTATCTCAGAAGCAGGAAGCCTGCTAAAACAATCGAGGTCCTAAAGGAGCACGCAAGGAGGAGAAACTGCTGTAGAGAAACTAAATTAATTCTTTGCTTTGGTCTTCAGGGCTGAGGACATGAGGAAGAGTCTCCAACCATGAGCCATTCTTTTTAGGTGATGTGACACAGTCATCCCATGTACACCCTTATGGTGTGTGATTGTGTATCATTCATGTTGATCCGTAGAATGTAAATGTATATTGTTTAATGCAAAGCATGTCATGTAAAGTGTTTTTGGAATGCTCATGTGTGCCTGTGCCCAGAGAGGGGAGCAGGAACGTGTTAAAAGGGGAGCCATTTTGATTTCTTGAGCTCACCCTTGTATGAATCTGTGAAGCAACATCAAGTAGCTAAAAGACTGACCAGTGAGCCTGCAGAGTCTAGTAAGAAGCATTTAACTCTGTCTTGCAGAGTTCTTGGACTGCATCTGGGACTGGAGATATTGGTTGTGGGGGATGGTGGTCATTCTACTGCAGAATGCCATGAGTAGCTGGCCAAAGGCACTCACTCACTAAGGTAAGAGCCGTTTACTTGCAGAAGGTTGTGAGTGAGTTCACCCAGGAGTGGATGGTTCACACAGCAAGGCAAGTGCAAGATGTGCTCAAGGAGTGAGGGATTGGGGTAACATGGTGACAGAGGAGTCCAGACTGCAGAGAATGTCACAGGTGACAAATATGAGGGACAGTCCCAGATTGAGGTGTCATTAGAGGAGGGTTTGGAACAAACTGATAAATTGAACAGTAATAAGTCACCAGGACCAGATGGGATTCATTCAAGAGTTCAGAAGAAACTCAAATGTGAAATTGTAAAATTATTAACTGTGGTACATATCTGTCATTTAAATTAGCTTCTATACCAGACGACTGGAGGATAGCTAATGTGATGTCAATTCTCAAAAAAGGATCCAGAGGCGATCCTGGTAATTAGAGACCAGTGAGCCTATCTTCAGTACCAAGCAAAGTGGTTGGAAATATAGTAAAGAACAGAATTATCAGACACAGAGATAAATATGATTTGTTGGGGAAGAGTCGACAAGTTTTTTGTAAAGGAAAATGACGCCTCACCCATCAACTAGAATTCTTTGAGGGGATCACAAACATGCAGACAAGGGTGATCCACAGGATAGAGTGTACTTAGATTTTCAGAAAGTCTTTGACAAGGTCCCTCACCAAAGGCTCTTAAGCAAAGTAAGCTGTCATGTGATAAGAGGGAAGGTCCTCTCCTGGATCACTGGCTGGTTAAAAGATAGGAAATAAATGGTAGAAATAAATGGCAAGTTTTCAGAATGGAGAGAGGTAAATAGTGGTGTCCCCCAGGGGTCTGTACTAGAACCAGTACTGTTCAACATATTCATAAATGACCTGGAAAATGGGATAAAAAGTGTGGTGGTAATATTTGCAGATGATACAAACTACTCCAGATCGTTAAGTCCAAAGCAGACTGTGGAGAGTTACAAAGGGATCTCACAAAACTGGGTGACCGGGCAATAAAATGCAGATGAAATTCAATGTTGATAAAGGCAAAGTAATATTTATTGGAAAACCTAATCTCAGTAATAGATATAAAATGATGGGATCTAAACTAGCTGACACTGCTCAAGAAAGATCTTGGACTCACTGTGGACAGTTCTCTGAAAACATCCACTCAATGGGCAGCAGCAGTCAAAAAAGCTAACAGAACGCTGGGAATCATTAGGAAAGGGACAGACAATAAGATGGACAATATCATATTGCTTCTTTATAAATCTATGGTTCACCGACATCTTGAACACTGCATGCAGATCTGGTCACCCCAGTTCAAATAAGATATACTGGAGTTGGAAGAGGTACAGAAAAGGGCAACAGGAATGATTAGGGTATGAAACAGCTTTCCTAGGAGGAGAGATTAATAAAACTGGGACTTTTCAGCTTGGAAAAGGGACAGGCAAGGGAGGATATGATAGAATCATAAAATCATGACTGGTATGGAGAAAGTAAATTAGGAAGTGTTATTAATAGTGTTAATAGGCAACATATTTAAAATGAACAAAAGGAAGTATTTCTTCATACAGCACACAGTCAACCTGTGGAACTCTTTACCAGAGGATGTTGTAAAGGCCAAGACTATAACAGGGTCCAAGAAAGAACTAGCTAAGTTCATGGAGGATAGGTCAGGGATGCAAAACCATGTTCTGAAGTGTCTCTAGCCTTTGTTTGCCAGAAGCTGGGAAGGAGTGACAAGGGATGGCACACTCGATACCACCTGTTCTTTTCCCTTCCTCTGAAGCACCAGGAATAGGCCACTGCTGGCAGACAGGATACTGGGCTAGATGGACCATTGGTCTGACCCAGCATGGGCATTCTTATGTCCTTATTCTACTAAGAAAGCAGGGGGAAACAAAGCTGGATGTAGCCTCAGGAAACATGAACAATGGGCTGGTAGTGCATTTCCTGAACAGAACAGTGGTACGAGTGGTTATTTAAGTTACCTGAACACCCTTAACAGAAGGCATCACGTCTTCAGGTTTTCCTTTATCCAATACTTTTCTGTGTTGCTATAACAAAAAACCAGAAATTAGACTGTACTGAAGCATGACACACAGCTTTTAACTTACTTTTGACTACTTTCTGAACTACTGTTCAGTAGTTCTATGCAACATTTTTTTAAAAAAATGAGGTAAAAAAAATGTATCATGCAGAAACTGATTAGTTTAAAAAGTTAACAGAAGTTTTTTTTATGACAGCCTTTAAAAAAATACCAGGAGACTCAAAACCCAAATAAGATGCAAAAAAAAAAAAGGAAAAGTCCTCTAATGTGCACAGAAACTAGGCACCAGTTTAATCGCACAGGAGTATTGTGCCTTCGCAAGATAACCGTAATAATTAGATGGTAGACGTACAATCCCTAGATTCAATACAGTAACACAACAACAAAACGGACTAGAACAGAGAACTAGGAATAAGGAAAAACTTGCAAGTGACAAGTTTGCTGAGTACCAATGATGAACAATAAATGTGAATTAGGATAGACTATAGGAAGATGATAGCCTATTTATAAAAGAGTTGCAGCGCAACAGTGGAGCTTTTCATGGAATTTATTGCTGATGAAGATATGGGGCCGATAACAAGTAGAATTAAAAGCCCCCTACCATAGATGCAGCACAGTAATGACAGCTTGCTTCTTTACAGTGCAGCTAAACTCTTGAGGAAAAGCACCGTTAAATGTGAGAGGAGTTCAGTGTTCTCCACGCTGATAAAGCAGTCAAAAATGGGGTCCCTTGGAGCCAACTGTGAAGATGGTTTTGGAGATGTGAACTAGACTACTAGGAACAGGACTAAGATCATTAAGTTGTTTCCCATTAGTGACTGAACAGCCATCAGTTTTTGCTCATTTAACCTAAAAGACTAAAAATGGAATATGAACCCTGTCTCTTGTGAATCCTTGCTACTAACATTTGTCTTAGCTGCGTTCCTATGCTCCATCAATCACCAGTGCAGTACTGAGCTTGCGAACCCCATGGCTTCTACTGGTCTAAACAACAAGATTTTCTACTGCAAGGCTCGGAAAAACCTAGGTGCCCGGTCACAATGGTGACAGTTTGCAGCCTGGCTCTAAGCTTTGCTACAGAAATGCTGTGAAGAAGCGCCTTCTGGGGACCAAAAATAAAACTGCTGGCACCTATCTAGGAGCCGGTTTTGTCGAGCCCTGTTCTACTGCGACAATTCATTTATGGTAGGGCCTTCTTTTAACACTGATAAGTAAAAATGGGTACTTCAGTGTGGAACAGAACCCAAGCATTAGAATTCAACATTACATAAGAACCGGCTGAGCCCAAATTTCCTTAGCTTATGCTAACAGCTATTGAAACACCCCTTACCTTTTGTCTACAGAGAGGCTCTTTCTTATTTTCTTCAGTTTTCACCTCCTGTTGAGCAGCTTCTTTGGGTGTGTTTACGGCTAGCACATCATTGATAGTTGAACCAACAACCATTATTTTTGCACCATTGGTTACTTTGATTTCCCGTAGTGTTTTCTCCTCCGGTAAAAGTCCCTTAAACATGACTTTCTGCATAGTGGGTGGAAGGCCTAAGAGGCAAGAATAAAAGAGCATTTAAAACCTTCACCTACTTTTGGTCAGAAAAGGAATAACCTTATGTGGCAAGTAGTTAGGTGGCCATGCTGCATACCTGTGAGCGAGTGGATTTTCTCTTTCAGGTCAGCCCCTGTGCTATCAAGCGGAAATGTCACATCATATTTATTTTTGTTCCAAATGATTTTTAGTTCTACGAGATCCTTCCCAGACTCAGAATCACCACCGTTGCTGACCGATGCCTGTGAGAGGGCGGAGTCCTCTTGCAGCTGGTCCACATCCAAGGCTTTTCCAGCAGAAGAAACACTGCTTTCCCCGGCTTCCCCGCAGCTCAGCTGCAGTTTCTGACCTTCACTTTCCATGCCAGGTTCGTCAACGCCTAAGGGAACAAACAGCCCTCACTCAGAGCGGCCCGGCCCCAAGCAGCCTCTTCGCGCCCCAGGCTCCGCTCCTGCTGCCCGAGGCCAGGCCCGCGGGGGGACCCTCGCCTGCCCGCCCCAGCGCCGCCCGCCGGGCTCGGGCACCCTCCCACGGCAGGGCCGGGGGCCGCAGCCGGGCTCCCGGACCGGGTCTGGCGTCGCTCTGCCCGGCCTCTGCCTCCCCGCGCGGCCCGTCCGCCCCGGCGGCCCCCAGGCCAACCCTCCGCCCGCGGGACGCGCTCCGGCCCCGCCAGCCGCTCTCACCGTCCGGGGAAGCAGAGGCGGCGGCCATGATGATTGTGTACAATCCGCGCGGGGGGTGCTGGGAAACGCCGCGCGCCGCGAATGGCCCTCACCGGCCCCCGTAGCCCGGCCCCGCCTCCGGCCCCGGCCTGCCCGAGCCAGGTGCCCGCTCTGAGCGCTCGTGCCGCCATCCCTGCCCCACCGGGTCACCGGCTCCGCCGAGCGAAGCTGTCGGGGCGGCCGAGAAGCGAAGTCCCGTACCCGGGCGGGCGGGTAGCCAATGCAGGCGCCGTTTACACACCGCTGTTGCGCCGGCCCGCGGGGCCTGGAGCGACTCGGCTTCCGGGGGAGATGAGGGCCGGGCCCCTGCGCCTTTAAGAGAAGACCCGCCCCTTACCGTGGAGTGAAGCTGATTGGCTCAGGCCGGGCGCACGTCCCTACGTCACGTGTACTTTGCGTGGGAGGTTGCCATGGCGCCTGCGCTGCAGGGAGCTGGGTGCCGAGTCCTGCAAGTGGCGCCTCGCTGCTGGCGGCCCCGCCGTGGGCTCTCCGCTTGGGGCAGGGCCCCGCCCCCGCCCTGCACCCCCGCCCCCGCCGGCGTGCGCGTGCGCTTCGCGCCCAGCCCCACAGGTAGGTGGACGTAGCCTGTCTCCACAGGGCCTGGCGCGTCCACACTGGGCGCCTGCGTCGACCTGGCGGGGCAGGGTGGGCCTGGGGCAGGTGCATGGGGGCGGGGGGCACCCTTGCCCAGGGGGTCAGCATTGGTGCCATTGTACCTGGGTATGACGGGGGCTGAGCGGGAGCGGGACAGGGACCCTGGCAGGGTGGGCCGGGCTGTGCCCTGTCCTGTGGGGGGCACGCCAGGGAGGGCAGTGGGGGAGCCCTGGAGCCCTTTAAGTCGACTTAGGGCTAATCCTCGTCTACACTGGCTAAGTCGACTTAATAAATTGACGTAAGCACCAGTTCGAATTAAAACGAGCTGTTATTAATTCAAACTGACTTTTCCTTAGTTCGCTTTAGGAGCAGCTTAAGTCGAATTAAGGAAAATGTAGTGTAGATGCAGATTAAATTAAGTCGATTTAAGCAAGCTTAAATAGACTTAATTTGTAAGTGTAGATACACCCATGGAGCCCACAGTCCGGCTCTGTCAGTCCCCTACGGGCCAGCAGTGACCTGCGGGCCAGGGGCCTCAAACCCGACTCTAAAGGCCCAGCCAGCGTCGCCCAGGCTGAGTGGCCTCGGTCCAACCTGAACAAACGTGTTAGGTGGTGCTGCTCCACCCACGCCAGTGCCACCCCTGGGCTCTTCATCCGCCACATCTGGGTCGGCCGATTTATTCTTCAGTTCCAGAGGGAGCCATGTTAGTCGAAGTCAGCCAAACATGAGGAGTCCCGGGGCGCTGTTAAAGCAAACATTTATTTATCGCATGAGCTTTTGGGGGAGAAAATCCCACATGGGCAGACACTTTGAAGATGGGAAATTTACAGAATGGGAGGGAATTAAATGCAGGGAAGTGTGTGACACAGGATCAAGTCAGGCTGTCACAGCAAATCAAAGTAGATGTTACCACTCAAACACTGGGAAACAGCACATAGTAAGTTTCCCATCTTCAAAGTGTCTGATGAGGTGGGATTTTCTCCCTGGAAAGCTCATGCTATAAATAAATCTGTGAGTCTTTAACAGTATCCCAGGACTCCTTGTTTGTATAGTTTTAAGCTGACTCTTTGCCAGTTTAAACTGATTTAAATGTGTCCACACAGAGATTTGCAGTGGCTTAACTCAATAAAATAGTTCAGCTGGTGCAAGTTTTGTGTCTAAACAAAGCCTGTGCCAGAACTGAGAACGGAACTCCAGTTTCCAGATGACAGTTTCCAGAGGGCTAGCCCTGTTAGTCTGTACAGCAAAAACAATGAGAGTCCACTGGCACCTTAGACTAACAGATTTCTTCAGTCATAAGCCTTTGTGAGCTCCAACCCACTTCATCAGATGCATGCAATTTCCAGATGGCACTGTGCTTAGTGCTAGACACTGTATCCCCGTGAAAATATACTGGGCTGGTTTTAGTCCTTCTGCTTTTCAGGTTCTTATTTGCTAGCTTGCTACACGGGTTTCAGGGGAAACCTCCTCAACTGAATGTGAACATTCATAGAAGCACGTCTATAAATCTTATCCTGCAAGACAGTCCCTTACTCTCTCAAGCCTTGGGAGGTAGGCCTTTCCTTACTTACAGACAGCTCCCCACCTTACACAGATACTCACCAGCAACTACAGACCATACAACAGAAACACGAAGGAAGGTACCTATCCCTGCAACAAACCCCATTGCCAACTCTGCCCACATATCTACTCAAACAACATCATCCTAGGACCTAACCAACCTAGGGCTCAATTATCTGATCAATCTACCAATGTGATATATGCCATCATGTGCCAACAGTGCCCCTCTGCCTTATACATTGGCCAAACTGGACTGTCTCTGCGCAAAAGAATAAATGGACACAAATCAGACATCAAGAATAGTAACACTAAAAAACCAATAGGGGAGCACTTCAACCTCCCGGCACATTCTGTGAAAGTCACGACAGTCACAGGGCTTCAAATCAATACTCCAAAGGGAAACTGCAGTTAGAATTCATATGCACACCACTAAATTGAATTAGATCCGAAAAGAGATTTGGGCTGGTTTCTCCTTACAAAAGGTGATTTTCCCCTCTTTTAACCTTTCCACCTTCTTATCTGTTGTTCCACACTGTTTGAATCAAAGCAACTTGCTTGGCTTGCTGAAAAGATCTGAACTGACCTTTTGACTTAGCACATGCAACAATTCAGTGTTTCGCAGAGGGAGAGAGAGGCTAGTCCTCCCTTCCGAAAGAGTTTTGAGAATGGCTTTCTCCAGTGGATGCTGTCATTTCCATATTCAGCACAGGTTCAGGGAAGCCATTTCTGAGAACCCCTCAGCACTTCAGATTCCTATTGTAGACAGAGCTTTAATGGCCTGGTTCTCCAGTTGGTGTTTCACTGCAGACCCTCCTTCTGTGCTGCTCAGATGCAGCACTGTGTTAAATGCCACCCCAAACAATAATTTACAGGTCCTGTTGAAAATCCTCTTCTGTTGATTGTATTTCATTTGGCCTGACTTTGCTTTTGCTCTCTAACCCAGGCTTTCTGCACTTGGGCGGCCTTCGTACTGCTTTGTACAATTACATTTTTGCCAAAAAACACCAAGGGGCTTTTATCTTGAGACTGGAAGATACAGACCAAAGTCGTGTGGTGCCTGGGGCTGCGGAAGGAATAGAGGACATGCTGGATTGGGCAGGTAACTTCAAGTCTGTACACTTCATTTCTTAAGCATTGAAACAACCTATACCATGAAGAGATTATTTTAAAAAAGAACCTCATTAAAATTCAAATACCTGTCAGCACTGTCTCTTGCTTTTCGATATGTTGATCTAGTGGTGGTTGTAAAGTGCCAGAAGGATCCTATTATAGTAAGTCTACAGTTAATGATTAGTTGAGAGTCTGTTGGTTATCCATCCATGTTTCACTGGAAGGAGATGCATCCCTAGTAAAAAGGTGTGTGGGAGGTTGATGAAAAGGCCAACAGCTGAAACTGAGAGAACTCAGCAGGAATTAATGAATTGTGCACGTGTGCGTGTGAGTAATTTGAAAAAAAAAAAAAAAAAGGGTTCTGTGACATGTCTTACTATATTCTGAGATGGCTATTCATCTGTGTGCACACCAGTCTGCAGGCTGCATCCCTTGCCTTTTCTTGTCCTTTGATGACTTTTAAAGAGAATAGATTGATTGTGCGTGTTTAGGAAGATGGTGGTACTGGGTGTTCTGTTTAGTATCTTTGTATTTAAAGATAGAATTCCAATTGCTCTAGTAATCAAATAACTGTACTGTGGGAAAAGGATGGGTTTGAAGATCTCAGCTATGTTTCTGTGAGGACAGAAAGTGTAACTTACCAGAGGAAAGCATGTGGATGCATGTGCGCACATGTTCCGCTGCACTGCTATGTGAAATGGATTAGACCTGCTCAGGTGTTTGCAGATTTGTCATGGTCTCACCTGCCAGTTGCTGGTGACTCGAAAGAGACACTAAACCCTAACACTGTTCTTCGCTATGGAAGATTCCTCTATGGTTCATCAGGGAGAGTCCCCTGCAGGGTGTGAGCTGTGTGCTTTGTGGACACATCCTGAATCCTGCCTTCTGGCCCCTGTTGAATGCTCTGTCATCAGGTTTTACCTTAGACTGCGAGTTTGTTAAATCCCATACCTCTGGCATTCCAGGGATCCCACCTGATGAAAGCCCTGGCCAGGGAGGCCCGGTCGGGCCCTACCAGCAGTCACAGAGACTTGCGCTGTATAAGGAAGCCAGCGAGGTGCTTCTGGAGAATGGTTCTGCGTACCGCTGCTTTTGCACCCGTCAGCGCCTGGAACTGCTGAGGAAGGAAGCGCTACGGAGTGGGCATATACCACGGTAGGGGGCTTCTTTCCTGACCTAGCGCACGTTCTGTAGATTGTGGGCATACAGAGCCAATGAAGAAGTCTCTGCCATTGGGATCTGAGACACCAGCTGTCGAGGCAGTGAAGGCATTAACCATTCAGAATAGTTAGATCTCACTTGTCACCTCGACTTTACCCCAGGTGTCTCTTGTTGAAGAGAGAGGCCACATCTCTGGCCTAATGAACTGATTAAGTGTCACAACCCCTCTACCCTGCAGTGAGATGTGTAAGTAGATAATTATTGTCCCCATCTTACAGAGTCAGGGAGCAAGGCATAGAGGTGAAGTGACTTGACCCAGCCCCTGCGTGAATCATTGCCAGAGCTGAAATTAGAATCAGATCCAGAGTAGAATTGACCTTTTGCCAGTTGTGCTGAACCAAGACCATTGCTCTCCTCTCCCAAAAGGTATGACAATAGGTGCCGGCACCTGAGCTCGGAACAAGTGGCCGAGAAGCTCTCGCAGGGCTCTAACTATGTGATCCGCTTCCGACTGAAGGAAGGCGTGGAGCCCTTTCATGATCTGATCTATGGATGGAACAAGCATGATGTGGCTACTGTGGAAGGTGACCCAGTGATCCTAAAAGTGGACGGCTTCCCCACATATCACCTGGCAAATGTGGTGGATGACCATCACATGGGAATTAGTCACGTTCTGCGTGGAACTGAGTGGCTTTCTTCAACATCCAAGCACCTTCTTCTCTACAGAGCGTTTGGTTGGGATCCTCCTCAGTTTGGGCACCTTCCATTGCTCCTCAACAAGGATGGCGGTAAACTGTCCAAACGGCAGGGGGACGTTTTCCTGGAACATTTTGTTCAGGATGGGTGCTTGCCGGAAGCTCTGCTGGACATCATCACCAACTGTGGCTCGGGATTTGCAGGTAAGGGGGACAGGCCTGAGATTGGGAGTTGTCTCAAGGTCTGGTTATTGACACGTTCGCTGCCTGTGGAAGGGTTTGGTGTGTTTACTCTTTGGGCACTTTGAGCTCTGTTTGGAGGGGGTGAAAAAGGGAGGTGACAAACGGTCTTCAGCCAAAATACTAACAGGCCCTCTAATGTCCCCTCCTATGGATTGGATGGCACGCTAGTGACGTGGCCAGTGTACCTCTGGGATCCATTTAAACTCAGTCCAGTTCCTAGCGGGCAGAGGGCCATCCTGTGACACTCAGCAGAGAGGGGCTAGTCTGGCGATGAAGGTTTCCCCGCCAGAGCGTGGGAGGGATGGAATGGAGAAAGCTTATCCTGCCGCTGCCCTCTCTGGAGCTTCTCTCAGTAACTGGAAGATTTCGGTCGCCCAGGCTGTCCATTCAGAAGTAGATTCACTGTAAAATTAAGAGCTGGAGGTGAGATGTCTGGAAGCAGCAGCTGGACTGGGAACTATTAGAGACAGTTCTGCTCTCTGATTAATAGTTAAAATATGACATTAAAGATTTTCTCCTGCTGCTTTAACCTGGAAGTCGGTGGGAAGCCGGGCCAATCACGCCCCTTGGACTTTTACTTTGCAAGAGTCACAAACAGTATGTCTCACTAAGACAGTCCTTCCTACGGGTGGCCCAGGGCCTCCCACCCATGAATTAACCCCTTCCCAAGTGATGAAACTTCCCCCTCTGAACACTTTTGCTGCTGGGCTGAGCAACATGAGGGTGGTTTCCCTTTAAGAACTGAATAGGAGTGGTGAAAAGGTGGATGGAAAAGACCCTGCTTCCAGCCAGCCCTAGGGTCTCTCCAGGCGGTCTGGTGCATAGAGGAGGCAGCATTGTTGCTCCTATTCAGTGTTTTCCCCGTAACCTTTTCAGTGCTGTGGTGTCATGGCCTGGCCACCTGCTGCACAGACTGGGTTTAGAGATGCAAGGGAAATTATTAATGTAATGGCACTTCTGCTCCAACGCCTCGTTCAGTGTCCCCCATTTAAAACAGCAGGAATGCCCTGGGCATTGCCTGTAGCTGGGGCTTGGCAGAAAAGTTGGTGGAGTCTGTTCTCAAATTGAGACTGGCATCCCCGCAGCCTTGCTCTGAGGGCTCTGCTCTTTTCTTAAGCATGTGCCCTGGCTTGGGGTGGCATTGAGCAGATGGGGAGGGCCCTGTGTCACGGTTCCCTGCGTTATGATGAGCAGCAGCAACACTTGTTCTCCATGGGAATGAGTGCGTGACGCCGCTGCGTTATTTTGCAGGAAATCAGGTGGGGAGGACGCTGGAAAAGCTGATCTTGGAGTTCGATGTGAGCAGAATAACCACCCACTCAGCCCTGCTGGATCTTGACAAACTCCCAGAATTCAACAGGTCTGACAGCTGGCTGCAGCACCTTATTAGTCTCCAAACCAGTTCTTAAAAATTTCCCTCTGTGGACTTAGCTTCGCCTGATGAGTCTACCCCCGGTCGCTTCTCTGTGTTCTCCACAGTTGGGGGCTGTCTTTCCTTTCAGTTCCTTTCCGTCTACTGTAAAGCAAACATAGAACCCCATTGCACCCAATGAAAGCTTAAGCAAAATTGCCCCCTTCCTCTTTCACCTCCTGTAGCAAGGCCCTGCAATCTGTTATTCTGCGGCTGAATGCCAATATGGTGAGTTGAACCAAGCACCTAAATCACAACAGCATTCATGTGCTAGATGCTTGGATACTATGGTGATGGGTGTGCAAGGAGAATACAAGCGTTTAAGCCTGGGTGAGAAATTGCTTTTTAAAAACCATCATTATTAATGGCATGCCTCTGTGAAGTGCCCCGCCTTCTCCCAAAGCTGTGGTTTGAGGATTATTGAATATTTCCACTTGCTGATTTTTCTAATGTAAATGATTCTGTGGGTTTATTCTGTGAACACCATGGCAAAGTTCATTAGCGTGAGCCAGAGAGATCCATAGCCATTGGTCCAGTCCTGTCCTCTGTGCAGGATTCACCTCAGCCGGCAGATTGGAGATGAGAGGCTACGACGGAAGCTGGTGGAGGAGCTGCAGATGCAGGTGGAGCAGGTCTATGGTGATCGGCTTGTTGACAGAGAGATTCTAGAAAGGGATTATGTGGAACAAATCTTGCTACTGAGGAAGGTATGATGAACATTAAAGGTCTGGTGCCCTTTGAGAGAGGAGTAGAGGCTGGAGCGGACAGTTGCTCTGTAGGTTACCTTGGTGCTGACCCAGCTGGGTTCTGGACCATGCTAGATCTTCAGCTCTAGACCTCCAAGATCCCACAAGTGTTCAGCTGCAAACAGTGCAGGGCCCTGTCCTGCCAGGTCCAGATATTGGCATCCCTGCTAGTGCCCACGTATGGTGCTGTGAAGCCGGCCCAATTTGCCGGTATGACACACCAAGCACCTCTGCTATCTTTGCAGACTTGGACATCTGTCCAAAATGACCTGGCTGGGTGAGTGAGCAGCCCTTTGTATCTCCAAACCTAGCATCACAAATGGCACTCCCAGGAGAGATGCCAGGGACCGAATGTGCCTTTTCTCACCTACGAAGCTGTTTATCTTCGAGGCTTGCTGGCTGGGCAGTTAGGGGAGCTCACGTGCTTCTCCCTGTTCTGTGTCAAAATGGAGTGAGTGTGTTTCCAGGGATGTGATACTTTGTGGTTAAATTTGGGGGTTCCTTCATTCAGAGCCCTGCTCTAAAAGGAGATGGCAAAGCAAGGACTGAGGTGGGAGAAGAGGAGACGAGAGCCCTGCATAATGCCACAAGAGCGAGGCTGCCTGCTTTCTTGGGGGCCTACGCCCTGGCCCCCTGATATCACCACAGGGCTTGGGGATCACTGCATATTCTTCTTTTAGAAAGGCAGGAAACACGCTGGCTCTTGGAAGTGTGAAGGTTTCACTATGCAGCAAATGCAGACTTACTCGTGGTTTCCTGCATCTGCCTCCAGTGAACCAGCTGATCAGTGCGGGGAGCCATTTGCAGGTCCTGCTCTGACTCAGCCCGTTGTCAGGCCAGAGGCATTGTTGCCCTGCACTTGTGCCATCATTTAAGCCTGTGCAAAGAGGGTGTAAAATGCTACACAATCCAAGCGTCAGCATTTACCCTCTGAGTTGGAGAGTGTGATGGGACAGAGTGCGGGGAAGTGGTGAGTGACAGCCTGATGGAAATAGTTCATCTTTTCTCCCCCTCAGCTGCCTCATCTTGACAGCCCTTCCTTCCATCCCCCAGGGTCACATAAGCCACCTGAAGAACTTGTTGTTGCCTGAATATTCTTACCTGTGGGTCAGGCCCTCAGTGCCCCGAGAGCAGCTGCAAACCATTTCAGCAGAAGTAGATGAGATAGGAAAGCTACTCCAAGGGTAAGTGTCTCCTGCCTGCCCGCTCCAGCAGGTCTGCACTGGGAGCACGCTATAGCTGGTGTACGTCCAGGCGCTAAGCTGTCAAGGCCCTTCACATCTAGCCCTCCTCCGACCTATTCGCTTGTCTCCTCTGGATGCTCCGCTCTAGTCCTCACCCCATGATACCAGCCTCCGTCAAACAGGCACCTTTGCGCTGTCTCCCTGCTTCCCCCTGTGCGTGCAGGGCACTCTCTGTAAACATCCACCAAGGCATCGCATTGTCCATCTTTCATTCTCCCCTTCAAACGCTCCTCTGCCAGGGTGCCTACAGGACGCCTGACAACTGCTAGGGTTTCGGTGTGCAGACACCACCCCTCATGCTGTTCAGTTGTGTCTCGCTGTTTATCTGTACTCCCCCATCTGTCTCTCTATAGCCACCTGTTGTCTCTTGTCTATATGAACGATTAGTGCACAGCACGCTGGGGCGTGAATCTACTTCATGGTAGCCTGCCTCGCACTGACTGTCTCTGGACCTTGCTCCTGCTCTCGGAGTTCCCTAGTGCATGCCAGTCTACCCCAGTTTCACAGTGAGATACATCGGAGCACGCTGCAATAACACGGGCAGTTCACCAACTGTAGTTTCTAGCTTCAAGAATCCAGGAAGGTTTGGTTCAAACTTTCACGTGCAGGAGGGTGTTAAAACAATTTTGATTATTAGCAAGAAGACTGTGGTGTCATCTGGAATAAATCTGGGATCTTGTGGCCCTTCAGGCTGATAAACCGTGAACGTCTACATTAATTCTCAGCTAATCTGAGTAACTGTCACCTCTGGTTTTCCTTTTCCAGAGGGGTCCACTGCTCTTTTTGTGTCTGCATTCCCACCCAGTGCTCCACAATCTTCTCTCTTCAGCAACAGTGCTGGGAGGGCAGGCAGTCCACACAGCTTCTGCTGTGTGTGATCTCCTTTATTTTGTATGTCTGACTTTCACACAGCTCTGCCAATTCACTCCAGGCCTGACCTCTACTGCCTTCTGTTCCACTCCTAAAATCTCCTTCTCCCAGCTCTGCTAAGCCACCATAATGTACACCCACACAGTCAGCTGCCATCAGACCCTTGACTTCCCAGACCTCTGCAGCAAACCCTGCTACCCTGGACAAGGGCCTCTTCTGAGCAGAGTTGGGCTGAAATCTGAATTGTGAGCGTGAATGATGCAGCGATGTCTGCAGATCTTGACAGACAGTTGGAGACAGGACTCTGAGCGTTGAATTGGGATGGTAACGGAGCTGTACCGACGGCAGGAAAAACATCCAGCGAATACACCGAGCGTGCTGGACTGCACTTACTCTTGGAGGAACAGTAGTATCAGGTTCTGTCCTGGACTCCTCTGGAGGTCGTGTCAGTGTGAAAGGTGTCTGGCCTGGCACGGGGTTTTTCAGATCTCTAGCATCATTTTATAACAGTCTATTCTAATAGAATACATGATAGACTAATCTAACGCTGCTTGTCTGAGCTACCTGCTTCTCTAGGGCTGCTGAGGCTGTAGGTAGTCTCCAAAAAACAATAGTTTGCTTGTGTGCAGCAGTTCCGTTTATGGCCCCTCCTGCTGTTTATGGGGCTCCTCACTTCCTGCATCACTAGGCTGACAGAAATCTTCTCTCCCAAAGGCTGATGGAGCAGCAGGCAGCTGCTCTGACCGTAGAGGGGCTGAATAAAGATCTGAGAGGCCTGCAGATGCAGACAAGAGGGACCAAGTACAGCAGCATGATGAAACTTCTCCGCTTGGCCCTCAGTGGACTGCAGGTAAAAGCCATTTCAAGCAGAGACCTTCCCATTCAGTAATAACAGCTTGGTCACAAGACATTGGCTTTTGGGTTCTAAATCTTGCATGCATTTGCCTCGGTCACTGTAGGAAGTGAATGTGCTAACGTGAAAAGGCTCCTTGCAAGAGGATGCTAAGGGCGGGAAGAGGGACTGAGCCATCCCCCCAGAATTGCAAAGATCTGGTTGGAAAGGCTGCTGGATTGTCTGTAAGGGGTATTTCCAGCTTTTGGTGTCTTGTGTGGGTCGTGATTCATGATGTAAACAACAATAAATTCCTACTTTGGGCCGAAATGATCATTTAAATGCCAGGGTGAATTCTCTCCTGGCATAGCTCCACTGAGTTCGGTAGCTGACCTTAGCAGAGAAGTTGGCCTGAAGATGGAAATTTTTCTTCCCAGAAAACAGAGCCAGAGTCTTAGAAATTTCAGGATATTTTAATTGCAGGCAGTTGACAACTAGTCAGTCAATCACCCCCAGTATGGAGTGATACAGATCAGTGCCCTCTGGATGTTACCAGTGGGAAAACACGGAAAACTCCGTCAGCCAGAGCTGTGCTGAGTGCAGCATGGGAATGTGAGTAGAGCAACTGAGCGCTGGCTTCCACTTGTGCAATGTCTTTTTTGTACATTTTCAGCAAGGACCCAGCGTAGCTGAGATGATGGTTTCCTTGGGACCCAGAGAAGTGTGTGAACGGATAAAGAAGGCGCTTGCCAACTAGCAAGAAGCTTCCCAGAGGAAATGGCCCCCAGCAGAAGGCACCCTCCCTGCATACTTTGAGCTCCATGTGTTCTTCAGTACCCCTGGCCTAAATTTTGTGGTCACCGTATTTCAGAGGAATTGGGCCTTAATACTAAGATGAATTTGTAAGAGTGCCATCAGCACACTTGTAGATCTTCATGTGCCCCAAGAGGCATTATCTAGTTCATATAGGATATGCAGTTGAATTCAGATTCAAATCTGTTTTGTCTTCATCTCGGGACCAGGCTGGCTTTCACATTGGGATATTGAGCCCTTCATCTTAATTATATGTCCGGTCCAGCCTGGCTTGGCAGTGGCTGAAAGTGTTTTCTTCTGATGACTCTTTGATTTCCCATAAGCCCCCAGCGTGGTGATCTTATTTTGGAGTGGTGTCCAGTAACTAGCCCCATTTGGCCGCCTGAGTGGGGAGGTCGCATGTAAATGGATGATGTCGATTTAATGCCCTCAGCCACACGAAACGGCCTCCCAGGGCTGCCTTGATGCATGGTGGGGGGGTCTGGTGTGAGGGAAGTGCATGCTTTCCATTGTTTCTCTTCCGTGGGAGACTCAAGGACTTCCATTTCTAACACTGTAAATCCCATATGTGTCACGAGAGCTTAATTCTGCTTTTAAAATAAAGTCTGGTTTTGTTTTTCAGCTGGATCCATGAAAAGATAACGAATATCCATTTTTGTGCTAGATCAGTCTCTCAATCTTTTCGATACCAGGGACTGTCTGGCTGCCTCCTTAAGCCGTGTTAGGGAGCTCTCAGGGACTGGGCCCTGAGAAACTCTGTGCCAGAGCAGTACAGTGCACGTCATCATTTCCACTTAACAGTTTAATTTGGAGAAGTGCACTTCATTCTTAAGTGACATGGGGGTGGTGGAGCCTTTCCGTGCAGTTAATCCAGCCTGCCTTCCCCCCAGACCCTCTCAATGTGGTAAAGAGAAAGCTGTACAGATACACCTGTGTCTAAGTGTGAAGTGAGTGTCCTATAATAAAAATCTGGAAGTGTTTTACCATGGCCTCTCAGCAGTTTGAATGCAGCTGAGAGGGGGAGCTGCCCAGGTCTTTCAAGAACCGTCCGTTGGCCCTGCTTGGTTTTACATGTAGTAGGTTTCCATTGATGTGGGAATTGTGGTCATGTGAGAATGTGTAGTGAGTTGTGTAAGAGAATATGCAAAAATATGGTCTGAAGTCCTGACTGGAAATTTAACCTGCAAAATGTTTAAATGTGACTGTGATGCAGGATGCTGAGACCAGGAGGCTCTGGGGATTTTTGTTAGTCAGGACAAGTTTTCAGAGGAGGGGGTAGTCGCTTTCTCCCTGGGAGTGTGGGGTAGGTACTTTCTCGGGCACATTCTAAAGGGAGGCGAATCTTCTCCTTACGGGCAAACAAGGATTGGGTCCCACGTTGTTCTGAAGTCAAGGGGGCTGCAGCCCCATCAGATCACATGGCCAGAGGAACCGGCACAGGGCGGTGCAGCCCACGGACTTAACCCTTGATCGTTGCCTAGAGGGCCCCGAAACACGGCCCGGGGTCGGGACAGGCGGGCGCTGTTAGCCGAGGCAGAAATGCGTTTTTAGGGGGCACCAGCGAAGGGCTGACGGGGTTAGAACCGGCAGGGCCCAGGAGCGGTCAGCGAGTCCCGGCCTCCGGCCCCTCGAACCAGCTCCAGGGGAAGGTGGCCGCGCTGGGGCTGCTGGACGGCGGGGGCCCGGCCGTGGCTGGGGAGAGGGAAGGCCGGGCCAGAGGGGAGCCGGCAGCGGGGGGGTCGCTAACGTTGCCTGTCCGGGATCCCGGGTGGCAGCGAACAGGGCCCCGCCCCTGCCCGGGCGGGGTGTAAATAATCGCCGCGCCCCGCCCCAGAGGTGGCTGCATGCGAGGGGGAGGCGGAGCGGAGCGGAGCGGGGGCTCTCGGGGCCGGGCCAGGCACCGCCCCTCCTGCGCTGCGTCCGCCGGGCCGGGCTGGGCCGAGACGGTCGCTGCCTCCGGCCGTGGCCGGCGAGTCTCCATGGCGGGGGGCCCGGCCCTCGGGCCGCTGGAGCTGTGGCTCAGTGAGTAGCCGGACGGACAGAGGGGCAGGACAGACGGGGGACCGGGTGCCCGGGGTGGGACAGACAGGCTGGCTGGGTGGGTGGGAGGGACAGACAGGGTGGCTGGGTGGCACAGAGGGACAGACAGGGTGGCTGGGTGGCACAGAGGGACAGACAGGCTGGGTGGGTGGGTGGCACAGA
>ML685786.1:1381114-1398049 GCA_007922175.1 Pelusios castaneus | reverse complement strand
GTCTTTCTACAATAGACTAACACGGCTACCCCTTTGGAATTAGTTCTTTATGTAAGCTGAGTCTGGACCCTTTTGCCCCAGGAGTGGTCTGATCAGAGTGGGGGAAGGAGCCCACCTGAAAGGGGCTGATTCCAGCAGCCTGATATCTGTAATTCTGCAAATCCGCAGCTCTCTGATTTATGTGCACGGGCTGCTTTTGGGCATCAAATGCAGATACAGGTTTTGTGTCCGTGCAGTGCTCTACTGATACGCACTAACATCAGGCTCAAAGAATGCCCATGTGGTGCTGCGGACAAAGGAAACTGGGACCCCAAACCTAACCCTGAGGTCCCTGCCTCGCCCTCGTATCCAGAGCCAATGAAATCAGAAGCATTAGCTTACTGGAAATCAGGCTTTCGTGGGTTTTAGATTTTCTCCAAAATGTGTAGGGTTCTGCCCATTAATACGCTGAGTGTTTTCTGAACGCTTTGAATGGCTCAGATGTAGTTTTCAAAGTAGGTCTTCAAACGAGACTTTTTTAAAGCAGACCTCGCTGCATTACGGACAGAGAAATGCTGTCGAGTTGAGTGTGCAGCCGGGGCTCGCTGTGCCAAGTGCAGAAGATGTCATCGTGATTAGTGAGAGAATTCTGTCCAGGGATCTCTCGTCAGTTTTGGGTTCCCGATTGTTGCACTGAATTTTGGGACTTTTTTGAAAACAAACCTCATCTCTCAGAAATGTTCTGCCTCCTAGTTAACATTTGTCTGACTTGTATGTTAGTCTCTGTGGTGCTGTACCCTTCATCCGGTGAGTCCAGCCGCATAGTAACCAACCAGCAGCTCCGACTGTTTGGTAACAGGCCAAGCAGCTGGCGGCAGTGTGGTGGAAGTGAATGCGGAGCCTGGGGGGGAGACCTTTGGGCAGTGTTCTGTTTCACACCTGTCACTTGTATACACCTCACACTGAGATGGTCTTTTCTCTGGAAGATAAAGCCACTGACTCAAGCATCCCGGAAGAAAACTGGGAATGTATCCAGCGGTTCTGTGACCAGGTGAATGCAGACCCAGAAGGGTAAGCGAGACAGAAAGGCTCTTTGAATTCTTTCTGCACTGTGCATCTGGCTCGGAGCTTTTCTGGTTGCGTGGGGAAAGATCATTTGTAAATTGCTGTTTTGTAAAGCCTTATGGGGAATGCAGGGACTGGCTGGTTACTGCAAGAAGAGAAAGAGTGGTCAAACTGTTGCAACATTGTGGTGACATGGCAGGTCTAGAGGAAAGGGCTTTTCATTTGCACAAGGCTGGACCATCTCTCCCTCCCCTCCCCCGTCTCAGAGGTGGTCAGATCCTGTCCTTCGCTATTCAGCATCCCTGTGCTATGAGTGGGACCTGAGTGTCCTTAGCTGTTGCTGTGGTGTTAGCTGCCGCTGTCTGGGAGGTGAGGTCCACACCAGGCCTTTCCCCACCCCTCCAGCTCAGCGGCTTGTCCCTTGTATACGCAGCAAAGCTCAGGGAAAGGGCTGACAAAGGTCCCTGAGTGAGCATTTCTGCTGAGCCGATGCCCACAGTTTCTGCCTAGAGAACTTGTTCCAGGTGAACATTCCTGTTGAGTGCACAAGCAGCTGATGAAATCGAGGCTGAACACTTTTCCTAAGGCTCAGGGGCCCAGCTGGGGTGATTGCTTCTCCTGCAGAGAATCCCCTGCCCCCCCCCCCCCAATTTCCCTTCTAGGGGGCAGCCATTAGAGCAGCTGTAACTAGCTCTCCCGGGCACTTCTGGCTTCTTATTCCTGCATTAACCACCTCTTCCTTCCTCCTTGGGTGTGTAAGCCCTGGCCCGCGTTGTGCCAGAGGCTGGGTCACTGAGATGCGGTGTGTCTGTGAACGTGGTAACTGCCTTCTCTCTCCTGAGACTTCCTGCATGGTCTGACGTGCTGCTTCTTCTCCCGCAGCCCGTCCATTGCCCCCAGGCTGCTGGCGCATAAGATACAGTCTCCGCAGGAGATGGAAGCTCTTCATGCCTTAACAGTGAGTGCGTTCACACTCCGCACACCAGCCTGGGCTGCGATAAGCCGGAAACGCACTTCTTGTGGTAGATTTTTATATCTGTCTCTTTGTAAAAGAATGAGTGTCTCTCCCGTTTAACCCTTCACCCTGCGTACAATACACCTGGAGAACCCCCTTCATGTCAATTTACTATCGAACCTGGCCCAGTGCCTGAGCTAGCTCTTCCCACCCCTTCTTCCTGACTCGTGCGGGCCGAGGCACCTCTGGCGTGAAGCTTGCTGGCTCTGCCAAAACATGTTTTGCTTTTCTCCTGCAAACAGCTGTTGGATGTGGACCAGGCTGAGCCCTGCCCTCCTTTCTGCCCGTGCCCAGGCATACATTTGGGGTCTGGTTTCTGGAGATGAGAAGACATCACACATCAGCTCCTTTTGTCAGTCTGTCCCTCAAGCTACAGCCTGAATGTTGTGTGGTGATAAAGACTGAACTTCTTAGTCATTGTCATTGTCTCTATTTGCACCTGCGAAGTTTGCTCTTGTTCATTTGTTTTAAACGGATGAAATGATTGATGGATTGGAGTAAAAATGACCGGTGTTGCCTAATGAGCAATTTCACCTTGGACACTATCTTTTGTTTCTATCTGTGCTGCTAACAGATTCTTAGATCTTTGCTTTGATGGAGGAGGTTTTAACATTGTTTGGCAAGTTTGATTTATGGCTCGTGCTTCCCCCCAGGTGCTGGAGACGTGTGTGAATAACTGCGGGGAAAGATTTCACAGCGAAGTGGCAAAATTCAGATTTCTGAATGAACTGATAAAAGTGCTTTCCCCAAAGGTAGGTGCCCAGCCAGTCCCGCTCTAGCAGGCAAAGTGTGAGAGAACGTGAACTTTGTACTAACTCCACATAGGAATTGAGCACGCCTGTTTTGCTGTGCTCCCCTGGTGATGAATGGCAGGGAACAGGCAATGAGGTTCCCAGCATAGGAAATGAGTTCAAAGGAGATGGGTACAGAGTAGGGGTGACATCTCAAAGCACTGAACAAGTTGGCAGACTCCACCAGAAGAGCAAGGGGGTGGAAGGCGTTTGGTGTGCTGGGCTAGGTCACCTTGGTAAATACAGTTTCCTTCTTTCTCCCGCCCTGCACTCTACTGGAATAGGCCAGGGACCCTAGAAGAGCCATTCTGGTCTTTTATTCTCCAGCTTGCATTTTGCGCTGTTGGGCTTTCACCCCACAGTCAGAGGGAGGACACATTATGGGAGGACTGGCCTACAGGCCACATTTTGGCCTTGTATCATAGGGCCCTTCCCGCTTCCAGCCTGTGAATGATTATTCTTATACGTTGGTCTTGAGTGCTTGCCCACAGCACAGGACTGTGAGAGCCACAGATACCTCTCCCTGAAAACGTTTGGATCAAATAGAAAAATGTTGGGACCTTTCTCAAGACCTTTTCCCTCTGTCTAGTAATTTCCTTTACGGTTGCAGGGCAGTGGTAGGTTGCATTACACCAGTTGTATGGCAGAGGGTCCATGGGTTTCGTGGGGAGATTTAAATCCAGTCCTGAAGCTATTTTCATTGTAGTTAAGAAACCAAACAGGTTAGAAGAAATGCTTCCCTTCAGTACAGATTTAGGAAAAGCTAGCTGTAGTGGTGTTACTCCACTTCAAAGCTGGTGTAAAGCCATGAAGAATCGAGCTTCATGTTTTTAAAGAGCAGAGCTGGTCTCTGGGTTCGCAGTAATGCCTGAGAGTATTAAAACTCACATTTACTCTGCACCATTCCTCCTGGTTGGTTTTGCATTTTATTCAAATAGATGTTCCGGTACTATAGTAATGGGCACTTAGTTGTGTCTAGGAAGATAAAATTTGGGTCCTGGAAACAGACTATTCAGCCTCCCTTTTCTTGGCCATTGCTGCTCTTGCTAAATTGTAATGCTGAAGAGAGATGTTACTTTCCTGCTTGGATTTAATTTTTGTTATAATTAAAAAGAATACTTGAATCGATCTTGGATTTGGTAAAACCTGATAAAGGCATTCAGCACTTTTATGGTGATACATTATTTATGTACAGTTAATGCGTATTTTATAAAATAACACTGATTTATAGAGAGACAGAACCAAAACTGTCTGTAGAGTTTAACTTCTCTAAGGTGTGCAGCTGACTGAATGATGCCTTGGGAATCCATTTGCACTTGAGTCTTTGAGCATGAGCATTCTGGGCCAAATCCCTGGCTCCAATCTGAGAGTAGCTTGCTGGTTGCAGTCACTTACTTTTTTGTTTTCAGTACTTTGGAACCTGGTCTACAGAAAAAGTCAAGTCAAGAGTCATAGAAATGATGTTCAGTTGGACTGTCTGGTTTCCTCAGGAAGTTAAAATCCGGGACGCATATCACATGCTGAAGAAACAAGGTTTAGTTCTGTGATTTCAGTTTCCTTTTGTCCTATTGGAGTCATGTGGCTTTAAACCACAAATAACTGAGTAATTGTTTTAAAGCTCATCCGTTGTGATTTGACTTTTCCATAAACGATGATTTGTCCAAATGAGGGTTTAAAGGATGGATTTACAAAGGGTTTGGGCACCTAAAAATGCCAGTAGACAACTAGTGGGATCAATAAAAGCGCCTCAGCAAGTTAAGTCCCATAGTTCCTACCTGAAAGCTTATAATAATAGTAGTAATAAAGGAATACCCAGCTCTGCCACAGCCACTTTTCAACTGTCGAGCTTAAAACATCTCACAGTCTTTTAGTGTATTTATCTTCACAACAGTCCAAGGGATGGCAAGCCTCTTATCCCCATTGTGCAGATGGGAAACTGAGGCACATAGGCTCAATGACTTGCCCAAGGACACAGGAAGCTTGTGGCAGAGAAGGGAAACAAACTGAAATTCTTGCCTCCCCTATCCATGGCTATTCTTCCTACGTGGCTAACTACCATCCTACAGCACATGAGTAGCTTCCTAGCAACCGTCATGCCTAACTACATCTTAAATCTGGCCCTGACTCCTACTACAAGAAGCTCCTGCTGTAGGTGTGTGTATTTGGCCCCCAGCTGGCCCCGTGTTCTGGCAAAAAGAATCTTTTGTATGCTTGACAGGCACATTCAAAGGCTGTCCTGTTGGGGAGCCATTTGTGTGGGTCTGCCCTGTACTGGACACCACGGCTCTCTTTCAGTAGATGCGGTGCATTTGAAGGAAAGTATATTGATGAAGTTAGGAGGCCATGGGAATGACCGGGATCGGGGGCAGCTGGAGTAGGAGAACCCACCATTGTTAGCAATAGAGAAGTACCTTTGTATAGAGAATGTGCTGCAAGACCAGTGGGGTGAAGCTGGGTGGGAAGGATAGGGCAGACGAGAAGTCCATTCACAGATCTGCAGTGGAGACCAGAGAAGCTGTAGCCTGTCCTGAGAATGAGAATAACCCAGACCTGCCAATGGCAACCAAAGCATCTTCCAGATGAGGCCCTCTGCAGCTAGGAGCCTGGGATTTTCTGTCCCAGAGCAGGATTGGCCCTGATGGGTATGGCGGCTGGCTAATCCAGCCTGGCATGGACCACTGTCCAGTCCTGATTTGTAAGAGGGTTTGTTAAGTGGCCCCGGCTAGTATTTGGGGATTGGTTTAGATTTGTTGGGAAGCCAGCACCAGGCAGGACCTGGGAGGCAGCAGGGCAGGCAGCCTGTGGGTTCCCTAGCATCCGATTCACCCTGGTGAGTCAGGGACGTGATTGTCTTTCGGAGCCTGGGGTCAAGTGTGTGCAGGGTGTCCTCCCTGACTCGCTCTGGGGCTCCTGGCCGAGGTCAGCTGGACAGTAAATCACTCTCTTGGCTGGGCGGCACAGACCTTCCCGAATACCAGTCAGCGGGGCTCAGAGTCTCCTGCACACAGCCATGGGTTCAACCTGTCGCACGTGCAGAGGCAGGAGAATTGCACAGAAACAGCACCTTCAAAGGCTGCCTCTGCTGTTCATTCCTGTTAGCGAGGCAGGCGGTGCTGTACGGCTCTGCACACGGGCAGACTCAGAAAGCCAGTTAACTTGATATTTTATTTGGGGGACGTGTTATGGCCCCTGCTTGCTTCTCTGTCCTCATTCCTAAAATCACGGTAGCAGACATGGCAGAGGTCAGTGGGTCTGGAACCAGCCATCCCTGTGCAGTGCTGCAGGGGCCTGGTAGAACATCTTTCTCTGTTCCTCGTTTCAGGAATCATAAAACGAGACCCCAAACTCCTGGAAGACAAAATTTTACCACCTCCCTCTCCAAGACCTAAAACTTCCATTTTTGATGTTGATGAAGAGAAATCCAAGGTGAATCTCCCATTTTCAAATCTGTGCCCTCCTATAGCTAGGGGTATTGTCAGCAGAGTGCATGTGGCCATATTTTGGGCCTTTACAGTTCCAGGCAGACGATCCCCTTAGAATAATGATGCTACGGACCACATTTCATGCTGCACAAAGGCTATCTGCCCCTTAACCCTCTGAGCCCTGGTCAGCCAGGTGAGTCCTGGGGAAGCAGAGGCCCAAAGGGTTCTGTGCCACAGAGCCTCTTTGAAAAGCTAGCTTGTATTAATCACCTGTGTTCGCTGTGCACGGCTGGCTACCGTTTCCGTCTGTCCTCTTGCTGACGTGTGCGGGCAGCAGGACAGAGGGACTGAGAATGGTAGCATGGGAGGCAGGAATGGTCAGACAGTGAGTCCATGTCTGTAAGGCTGTAGCCCAGCACGTCCCTGGGCACATCTGCAGGTGCCTGGTGACTGGCTCACGGTCTCTGTCCTCTAACCATTGGTCTCCACTCAACAGCTCCTAGCTGGACTTCTAAAGAGCAGCAACCCTGAAGACTTGCAGGTTGCCAACCGACTGATCCAAAGCATGATTAAAGAGGTGGGCAGCAGGAGACGCTCACGGCTCCTGGCAGGTTGGGGAGAGATGGCAGCTGGAGGGGGGGAGGCAGTTTGAGGGTTTGGTTTTAACAGTGACCCTCGGAAGCACTGAATGCCTAATGTCCGCCAGTCAGTAGGTGTCTGAAGGGAAGCTAGACCAAGTGAATAATGGGTTCTGGCTCTGGCGTCAGGCCCAGACAAACAGTTTAAATCCTTACTGCACTGGATGAGGATTCAGTGTTGAAGCTGTGCAAATTCTTCTCCTGTTTTCTATCTGTAGCACAGGAACTCCTGTTCCACTAACATCTCTTCTGCCTGAAGAGAGGGTGCGTCTGCCCCAGGAGCCCTTGATCAGTCACCCCTGCCGGCCGGGATCCCAGAATCAATAACGTTTAAATCTCCTTTAATGAGAGTGCCAGGCATAAATCTGAGCTCCCAAGGAAAACTGCAGAGCCCCTCTGCACAGACCTGCCTTGATGTTGCAGGTGCTGGCCATCCCCCTTGGGCTAAAATCCTGTGCACAAACAGGAGACTTGCTGAAGTTTTTGTTCAAAATTCAAGCCAAATCCCATCAACCACTTTGTGGGGATGTGGGGAGAATACACGGTTCCTACTGGGAGAAGGAACCAGCCCCTCAACCCTACGCTGGAAGAGCCACTCACAGCAAGGCGGAGCTTGGCTGGACTGGTCTCTAGCAGCTGGCAGAGTTGCCTGATCAGAAAACAACTTGGTTAGCTATCACAGAGCCGAGAGTTTGATGTGTGCAGCACAAGCTGGTGTGAATTTCTCCCCCTGCAGAGGGCCAGAGCAAGGCCCGTGTGCACAGGGGAGTCTCACTCAACTCTTGGCACTTCAGGGAGCAGCAAGCCTTGTGCTGTGGTGTGTCGCGTGTCCTTCTCAGCACTGGTTTCTTGAAAAACAAGTGAAAACAAGTGGGCAAGCCATGGAAAGCTGAGAAAGTCCAAACTATCAAAGCATAATGTGTGCTGAGGTTATTGGCTAAGTCAGGGGTTTCATCCCATCTCCCGATGTTTTCTGTTGCCTCAAAGGAACAAGAAGAAGCTGCCAAGGTGTCCAGAAGGCTGAATGCAATTGATGAGGTTCACAGCACTGTTAAGCTTCTGGATGAAATGCTGATCAGCTACAAGACGCAGGAGTTACCCAAGTCGGATCTGGAGACTCTGCAGGTGAATGATGCCTCCTCCTGCCTGCGGGCTCGTTGGTTTGGTATCACCGGCAGCGTCAGGCACAGACTGGATGTGCAGTACATTTCAGTGAGAACCGGCAGGGGAATGGTTCCCCTCCCTTGGGTGGGGTAAATCCCAGAGAATTCCTGCAGTCCAGGTGCGGTTAGATGGCCTGACTGCAGGTGTAAAAGCTGGAGTTGCCTGTGAGTGTCTCGGCTCCTGCGGCAGTCTCTGTGACTCCCTCTCTCAGCCCCATTGGCCACGTTGATTTAACTTCCAAGTGTAAATAATTCTACGCTAAGGAAAAATCTGAGCCATCTTATGGGGCTGGTAGAGAAGCTGCACGGCCCCAAACACCTGAGTACCCACCAGCCCCTCAAACACACCCCAAAAGCAGAACGTTCGGGGGGTTGAATTTCCTGTCAATGGAAAGTCGTCTCCCTTGGCTGAGAGCAGCGTGCTGGTGGGGGCAGAGGATGCTACAGATTGGGTAATGTGCACTGCGAAATCTGTCCTGCAAGGGGTGTGCGTGTGTGGGAGGGGGACTAGCTGGGTGGTCGGATGGGAAATTTCCCCTATCCCAGTCTCTGCACCTACAGCTTATTGCATGTTGGAAAGCTGCAGTGATGAGCTGGCTCGACAGAGCCTTGAGCCGGCGTTGTTGGAGCAGAAAATGCGTTTGCCTTTTCTCAGTGATATTGTAGCGTGTCTCTGTGGTCCCAGGGAGTGGCTGAGTGTTCTGAGGAGCTGCGATCTGATAAGCAGGTGGCCTGATGGCTGTCGTTTCTTCCCCAGAGCCTGTTCGAACGCTGTGAGAAGCTCAGGCCGTTGCTCTTTCGCCTGGCCAGTGAGGCTGTTGACGACGATGAGGCCTTGGGTAACGTTTAACAAAATACGGTGCTGGAGCTTTCTCCTCGCCCCTTTCATTCCCTGTCCTGCTATTCGGCCAGGCAGGTACTCTGGGGACTCCTCTCATGGTACTGAACTGGCCCATCCCTTCCTGGCCAGCAGCACCCCCTGCTTTTCCCCTCCAGAGCCCCCACACCGTTGGAAATTCACATCCTTCCTTACCTGCAGTTCCTTAGCAGGGAGCAAACGTGTCAGACTGAGGCAGACTCCAGTGAACAAGTCAAGACTCAAAAACTTCCTGTGCTCTTGGGGACAGGATCCAACTGAGAACCATCTCCATCCTCTGGTGTTCCTTTCCATTTCATGTCTCCCATCCTCGGTTTGGATCCTGGAGGGGGGCTCCCTCCCCTTGAATGGGCCCCCGGGGGTCAGCAGGGGGGTAAGCCCTGGGGTCTGTCCGTCAGCACTCTTGCCTTCCCACCTAAGGCTATCCGAACTCCCTGCCCCCATGTCTCAGATACAGGCCCCATCGCCCAGGCTTCAGATCTCAGCAAACCAGATAGTAACAAAGGACGTGGTCGTTTAAGGGAATGTGCAACCAAAGACAGTCTGGAGCCCAGAGAAATACCCAAGTCATCTTCTTGTCCAGGTTGTGGAACAGTCCCCAGGCCTGAGATAACCCTACTTCGCGTCTCTCCCCTGCAGCACAGCCCTGAGTGGCCAGCTGGGCTTTGCCTGTATATGGCAGGTTCCCAGACGCAGTCTCTCATTCTGCCGGGGCCAGCGTGGAACATAGCTCTTTACTGAGTCTTCCTCCTCGAGTATTAATGACTTGTTTCTCGTCTTCCACAGCTGCGATTCTCCAGGCCAACGACAAACTCACCCGGGCGCTCGGCTTGTACAAGCAAGCTGGAGTGTGCCATGAGCAGAGCAGCAAGGGGGCAGCGTCCAGCTCCACGGATGCCGCAGGTAGAAAGGGGCCCACTGGGCCTGAGAGCTGCAAAGAAAGCAGCTTGCTGCGCAAAGGGCTGGTGCAGAGCAGCGGTTCTCAAGCCATGGGTCGGGACCAGGTCTGGGTCGCAGTCCCCCCTGCTGTTACCACGGAAAGCCTGGAATGCATTGCGCCTAGATGTAACTGTTGGGTTGTGGGCATAACGGGTTCTTTTCAACTGGACCCTGAGAAAAAAAGTTTGAAAACCTCTGGTGTATAGTGTCTGAATGGGGCTCGCAAGGAAGGAGGGAGCGATCTGGAGACAGAAAGTGGGGACGGCCCTAAAATGCACAGAACAGAACTTGGGGTTCCCACAGACACTCTCAGGCCTTTCCGTGAGTCCTCTGGGTGCCAGGGAGGTTCTGGGCTGTAGCTATGTTAGGCCTCTCCCTTGCCCCAAGCTGAGCAGGTATCTGGCGAGGTGGCTACTCTTGCTCCTTGTGTATTTAAGAGACCTGCAAAGGGAAACAAAAAATAGCTTTGATGGAACCCAGAAGCTGAAAGGGGTCTAGTGCTCCTAGGAAAATGCTGCTCAGCTTGAGATTTATGAAACCCTTCAGCTCTCAAGGTCATTTGGAGAGTGCATGGGTCACAGTGTCAGGAGTGGGTGGTTCCTTAACACACTCTCTCATTCCCAAAGCACCTCACTCCCCACTGGACGGCACGAAGAGCTATAGATTGATCGACTTCTCTGAGCTGGGTTCCACATTCGAGTCTCTCCCAGAGCCGAGCATGAATGTGACAGCTGCCGCCACACAGAGGAGCACGTCCACCTGCCTGCTAGACGAGGAGTTCATGTCATTAGGTTGGTACGTGGGGCTCAGCGGGTTTGTCCTTAACCCTTGGAGATTCCGGTATATAGTGATGATCCTGCTGCGTTCTTTTCAAAGTTTGTCCCGACCCCCCCGATCCCTCTGAATTAAGGCAGATCCTGGCAGTTTTCAGGGAGTGCAGGGTGGTCCCGTTCTCTTATTGGATCCTGAGCTCCTGACTGGTCTGTGCTTTGGTTCCTGCTCTAGGGCTCAGCGATTCCCCTGTTGAGCAGAGACCATCTCCTGATCTCAGCTCCGTGCTGGTGAGTGATCGCCTGGTGGTGTAGTGCTCGATGTACGATCTAGTCTTCCTGCCCCATCATGCGTTGGCTGCAAGTTCCCTTCCCCCCACAGAATTGGAAATAGTAGTATCCAACCCCTACAGAGAGGCTGACAATAACATGCTGATCAGAGCAGTGGTCTGGGGCTGGGGTGTGCCCCACTGACCCCTACTGGAGACAATCAGATCTTAGTCTCCAGGATTAGGGGGAGTAGAAGAGGCCCTGCGCCCTATACTGTAGATAGCTAAGGGAGATTCGCTTTCCGCTTAGGTGGTAGAGGCCTCTTTCTGTGCCATGTGCTCCCTGTGCCTTGTGACAGGGGAGGCTCAGGGTGTCCCTAGAGCCAACAGGATGGCAGGGTGGGGAGGAAGCAGGGCTCGTTTTTGGCCCGGCCCTAGTCTGGGAGTGGCAGTGTTGTCGGGGTGGGCCTTGCCCCTGCATTGTCCGTAATCGGTGTTTAAACAGGGGCTGTGCCAGCGGGGTGGGTGGCTGCTGGCACTCTTCCGCTGCTCGGTGGGGCCTGGCATGAATCAGAGCTCTTTATTTGGCAGAGTGCTGGGTACAATGGATACAGCCCAACAGGAAACGCTGATACCCATCAAACCCTGGGGCCGGGGGATAGCTCTTGGCAGGGTGGTTCACCAGAGAAGAATCCGCTCCTGGATTTGGCCCAGCTGCTGTCTCCACCTTCCGTGACCACGCCGTTTGCACTGTAAGCAAGCTGTCCAGCACACTGCTTTGGAAAACGGGAGTGCCTGTAAGGGCGGTCAAGGATGGGAAACAAAGCCCTTAGCTGTTGAGTTGCAGCCAGCCTGCAGAGGGCAAACTGCTCGAAGGCCTCTTAACTAACTCCAGTTCCGTGTCAGTCGAGGCCGGCCAAACACACCAGGAGTCCTGGGGCACTTTTAAAGACTAGCAGTTGTGTTTATCGCATGAGGTTTTGTGGGGCTCCTTGTGTGTTTGAATTCTAGTTGGCTACAGCAGTCGTTCCTAGCTTTGCTGAACTGGAAGCTAGACTCGTCACATATTGCCTGCCCCAATTTTGAAGGAGTTTTAACTGGATGGATGATCCCAAGGATTAGGAGCAAGTAGTTTAAAGGATTGGAACTGTCCAGCGTAGAAAGCGATGACTAAGGGGGGATACAATAGAGGTCTATAAAATCATGACTGTTGTAGAGAAAGTGAATAAGGAAGTGTTATTTACCCCTTCTCATAGCACAGGAATTAGGGGTCACCCAGTGAAATTACGAGGCAGCAGGTTTAATAAAAAAGTACTTCGCACAACAGACAGTCAGTCTGTGGAACTTGTTAACGGGGTGCTATGAAGACCAAAGCTATAAATGGTTTCAAAAGAGAACATGCAGGAATAGATCCATCAGTGGCTGTTAGCCAAGATGGGCCGGGATGCAACCCCATGTTCTGGGTGTCCCTAACCCTCTGACCACCAGAAACTGGGGCTGGATCACTCGATAACTGCCCTGTTCTGGTCATTCCCTCTGAAGCACCTAGCACTGGCTACTGTCGGAAGACAGGACGCTGGACTAGATGGACCATTGGTCTGACTCTTCTTATGTTCTTAAGCTATTTTTGAGCTAGAGGACAACACATAATTTAAAAGTGGGCCTTTTTCTAACAGCCTGTAACTCAAATAACACTGAGCAGCTTTCTTCAGATTTTGCCAACAAGTTCTCCAAGGCCATCAGAAAAATTTCACAGCTGTCAGGTCAAATGCGTCTTCCATCAATTTTAAAACCAGACGGGCCCTTTGCAATAATTTAATCTGACGTCTTGTATAACACAGGCTGGGGGATTTCGCCCCGTGATTTCCACCTCAGCTCCTTACTGTGTGACGGCACTAGAACATATTTTAATCTTGCTCCAGAATTAGAAAGAGCCTACAAGGAGGGTCTGTAGAGGTGTCTGTGTGCAGAGAGAGCAGCTGCCTGTACCCAGCCACAAAACCTGTCACTAGAGCAGAGCCAAAGTCCAGCCTAATGAATACAGAAACATCTTCAGTGTCAAACAGTGCCTCCTTCAGACTCCCTTATGTCTCCTGATCCAGGTTCTCTGTGTCCCGCAGGGTGGGAGGGCCTGGGGCCAGGGCAGATGCTGGGACAAGATCCCATTTGTGGTCTCTCTTGTTAGTTTTGGTTCTCTGACTTTTTTTCTTCCAGGAACTTGCCACCAGTGAAATCGGCCCTGGCAAGCCTTCCTAGCAGCTCAGCTGCAGAAAAGAGTGTGTGCCCTGACCCAGCCTACGAGCTGAAACCCACTGTTCCTTCACAGCCAGCCTCACAGGATGTGTCTCTGGCCAACCTTTTTGTGCCTCTCATTTCAATTACCCCGAGTAAGTGCATGGACCTCTGTGTCCCAGCTCTGCTCCATGCAGCTTCTGTCTGGAGTTGACAGCTGGGATTGTTTTATGTGGTGGGGAAGGGCAGCTGGACAGATTTTAGGGTGACTGTCTGGCACAGACTATGTTCGAACACTGGGAGCCCAGCCCTGGAGATATACTTGGCCCTCCCTGCCCAATGGCCAGCCTGCCCCCTTTAATACAGATACACGAGCCACTCAGTGGGTTTCAAATCCTACAGCTCTGAGCAGCTCACCCCTGGGCTGGGCACCGTCTATGCCAGACTCTGCCTCCATGGTGCATCTGGGGACAAAGGGCCGTTGGTGCCTCTCTTCCCTAAGCAGAGCTGTGCTCCTTTCCCTCTGCTTTTCCCCTGGGATGCCAGGCCCAGCAAATCCAGGACCGTATCAGTGTCACATTAAAGGCCAAGTCTGTTCCAGCTCCTTGTGCTACAAAGACAGACTGGAGGGATTTGCTTGTTGGGCTCTGTTATGAGACAGATTTAGCAGGAGGGGCTGGACAGTGAAGGCTGAGCGGCTGCTATCTGCAGGGAGGCTCAGACTCCCTGCTCTGTCCTGTGGTGGCAGGAAGGGACACAGACAGGCACCTCTGGCTGTGCGCTGCCCGGCGATGTTACTGGAGGAGGAGGACAGTCTGTGTGAACATGTTCTTTTCTTTCTTCTTCACTCCTTTCTCTCCCTCCTGTGCTCCTCTCAGAAGGAAGGGGAGGTTCCCCCTCTGCGTCCTCTCCTGAATCTCGTGTGTTTTGTCTGACAGGCAGGACCCCTCCGGTGACGGTGTATGATCACAATGGTTTCAAGGCCATGATCCATTTCTCCAGAGACCCGGCCCCCGGCCGACCTGATGTGCTGGTACTGGTGCTCTCTATGCTGAGCACGTCCGCCCAGCCAGTTACGGACATTGTGTTCCAGGCCGCGGTCCCCAAGGTGAGAACCTGAGGGAAAGCCTGGCCCTTTCTAGCTCAGGGTTTCCTCAGCGCCTGAAATAACAGTTGTCACACTGCTCATTTCCTCAAACAACGAGGCAGGTGATGTGCTGGATGGCTGTGCAATGTGCCGCCCTACACCTGGCTCCCCCAGAGACCTGGCCTGGGTATGTGGCTCCCGAGGAAGCCGCACAGCCTGTCTTGATGCCTGTGCTCAGAGAGCCCCCTCTTCCCTTCAAAGTCTACTGGGGGGGGGGGCCTGTGTTTGCTTCTAGCCTCTGCAGGGCAGACAGATGCCCCCCTCGCCATGCTGGGCTCTGGGGAAATACGCATTTGGGATCAGGGCAATGTAACTGAGGATGCTGTGGCCCGATCTGTGCTTAATTACACAGGGTTTACTTCAGCGTGACAAAGCCCTGTGTTCTTCAGCTCTGTCTCCCAGCTCCCTCTGCATTGCGATGCCCAGGATCTCCGTCCTTTCAGCTCCTGGAGCTTTTTGCTCCCATCCTGCAGCCAGCGAGCTCCCTGCACTGCCCATTCCCTCCAGAGGCCATAGGCAAGCTCACACCAGTATCAGGGACCTAGATATAGAACCGGCACACCAAGTCCCCGGGACTTTAAGGCGATAGTTTTCGTCCTCTGCACCCTGAGCACCGTAGGGACGCATTGCAGGCTCCTCTCAGCACTTACCCGTTGCTCCTGGTGCACTAGTCTTGTGGCTGATAACCAGATACGTGACTCGACCCTGCCGCTCCCAGCCCATCTCCGATGGAGGTTAGATCACATTCTCTCTCACGCAGGCTATGAGAGTAAAGCTGCAGCCGGCGTCGGGTTCTCAGCTTCCTGCCTTCAACCCTTTGCTCCCTCCAGCCGTGATATCCCAAGTTCTGTTGCTTGCCAACCCACACAAAGTACGTGGCAGTGAGGAGGTAACAGGGGAGCGGGTGCTGAGAGCAGCAAGGCAGCTGAACGGGGGAGCTGTCCTGGCAGGGCAGAGCTCTGAATCCTGTGGCTGACCGTTGACATGTGAAGCTGTAATGCCTGGAGTTTTGGGGGTGAGGGGTTTGCTGATCTCAAGGCTGCGGGAAGGGGGCCATACCAGGGGCTGCACGGCCATGCCCCACTGCAGCCTATATGCGTGGGGGCACCCTGCGGGGGCTCTGGCGCTGACGTGCCATTGCAACACTGGTGGCTCTTCCTGTTGGAACAGCAGGTGTGTTCCTCGTGCTGGTCCGGCCGTGGGGGGCGGCTGTGTGGTTTATGGCTAATGGGGTAGAGGGTGGGTTCCTCGGCCATCTCTGCTGCCAGAGAGGGGCCTGGCCAGGCGCAGCTGTCTGTGAGCTCCCTCGGGTGGCCTCTGTGACAGCTCCCCGCCCCGGCCCCCTGGCATAATTACTGTTGTGTCCATTGCTTCAGGGGACGAGCCATTCCTTGGCATTAGCAGAGATGGTGCGGAGGGGAGCAGGCCATTCGTGTAACCTTCCTCTCCGCCCTACCCAGGACCCCATCCGACTACGGTACAGGTTAATGTTCACGCAGGGCGGGCGGCCCTTCAGCGAAGTGGGGGAGGTGTCTGGCTTCCCGGAGGCCGAGCTGCAAGGCAGGAGCTGAACGGCTGCATTGCTGGAACTCGGCCGATGCCACGTTGCCTTAGCACAGCTGCACGGAACCGCTTGGGAGGCAGCGAGGACCTCTCAGCTGTGGGTGTGGCTGGGGGAGGCACCAGCCCCACCAAACCAAAGCTTCCCCTGGGGCCCGTCTCCCACTCCGGCTCCAGCTTCCCTTGCTGGCTGGCGGGGGGGAGTGGAAGTCAGGTGCTCCTGTTTGCCTTTCTTTGGCGCTCAGACTGTGCGGGAGGCAGCATTCACCCTCTTGCCCCCCTGCTGGATGCATCTTTCCTACCAGCATTGTTGCATTCTGCTTTTTGAGCCATTTCAGAGTCAGGCCCTGTTTCCTTCCACCCAGGCAGAGCAGCTCCTGCTACTGGGATCTCATTCTGACAGGCTCCCTGAGTGCTGGGGAGGACACCTTCTTCTGCAGTCTGGGGTTCAGTGCTCAGAGAGGTGGGTGTGGTGTGAGCACCTGAATAGGGCATGGAGTGACTGGCTTGATTCAGGGCTGGATCCAGGACCCAAACCTGCTGGGGACTGCCACCTCCTCTGCCCTGCTGGGTCCTCACCCTGGGGCTCAGCCTCACAGACTCCAAAGCAGCCCGTGCCAGGGAGCACCCAACAGGGAGCTCTCACATGCAGGGCCGCTGCAGCCTGGGGGTTCATGTCTGCAAAGCTAAAGCTGCTCCAAGGGTTAGTTTGCTACTGTGGAGTCTTCAGGTGTTAAAAAATATCCGTATAAGTTCCCCCTGCAGCCCCTGTTACAGTGTGGGGCTGGGAGGGGGAGTTGCAGAGAATTTCCTGTGCTGGAGTGTCAGCTACATGGGGCTGGCGTCCCCAAACTGTGAGTGTACAAAGGGCAGCCGCCCCTCACTGCCCTGCTCCTCTGGCCCTGACTGGCTGGCGCTCTCCGTAGGCCAGGACTCCACGCTCATAGTCATTGGCTTCTGTGCTGGGCCGGTCACCTGGGACCCAGTTGTGGTGGTGGCTGCTGTGAATGGACATTGAATCATAGAATCATAGGGTTGGAAGGGACCTCACAAGGTCATCTAGTCCAA
>ML685786.1:1348306-1378399 GCA_007922175.1 Pelusios castaneus | reverse complement strand
GGCCCTGCGCGCAGGTGTCATCCTGCCGGGTGCGGGGTCTGTCGGGCCGCTGCCCCCAAACGCTGCAGCCCAGAGCGGAGCCGGTTGGGAATTCTCCAGAAAACCCTCTCCGGGGACATGGATTCCTGCAAACTGGGCTGGCGTGGGAGGCAGGGTCGGTTTTGACAAATCGTTTGTAAATTACTTTTTGAGGGGGTTGAAATATCCCGTTTGGGCATTTTTGGAACAACTTCTCTTTTTGAAATGTTAATTTATACTAAAAAAAGTTGTTGGTTTTTTGAAGGTCAATATTGAAATGAAATGTCTCAATTGACCTGACCTAATTTCCTAAAAAAAATGTTTAGATTATTAATTCAAAAAATTTGAAACTTCGTAAGCCAAAAAAACCCCTGATTTCCCACCTGTTTTTAGTCCTGACCTGCAGCATCTTCTGTTAATTCAGCCCAGCTCTGGCCTCTTCTTCAGTCCTCCTTCCAATCCCCTTCCAGCATTGCTTTACTCCGTTCGTCATTAGTATTGTTTATTTACAGCAGTAGGCGCTTGCCAGACTCTCGAGATTGTCCTTCCTATGCAGCATGTCTTGCTGTTCCACATCTGCTTGAATGCAACAGCAAAGCCTCGTTGGATGCCATGCTCCTTCTGCAGTTTGTTCTGTGTAACGGTTAAGTCCCTTGTCATTCCATTGCTATTTGTTTCTGCAGAAACAAGCCACCAAGCACTCCAGAACATGCCCCGAGTCTTGCGGGATGTAGAAGCCTTGAAACAGGAGGCAACTTTCCTGAAGGAACAAATGATCCTTGTTAAGGAGGACATTAAGAAATTTGAAGAGGACACAGCTCAGTCAATGCAGGTAACTTCTTTCCTCACTGTTTGCTTTGGATTTCCAGATTCACTGCAGCTGCCAGAGTCACTGATGTTGGATGAACTTTTAGGCTCTGTTCTGGGCTTTGTAATTCCAGTGGGGCTCTGTGCATCAGCTTGATCTTTGGTAGATGCTGACAGAGAATGGAGACTGACTTCTTGCTTTGATATTATTTGCTTTTAAATTGCTATTGTCATCCTCTTGCACTTCAGCAAGTTCTGAAGCTGAGAGATCCTGGGTGCAAGAAAGCTCTGGTAGCTTTTCTGAGCTACATTCTGATTGTATTAGGGTTCCACAGTTTGGTACCCTGTTAGTTGCTGCAGATTTGTAGTAGAGAGTAAAAGCTTCTGGAGATACTTTTTTTCTCATTGTGAATGAATGATTGTGCTTGTTAAACTGAAGAACTAATAGAGCTGCCTAGATAGCATGGGCAGATGCATTGCAAACTCAGCTATTCTACAGATAACAAACTGTGTCTTGGTCATAGGCTGCAGCACCCAGATATTCGAGTCCAAGGCCTCTTTTAAGCAGAGAATGATGCTGTATAATGGTTTTGTGATGTGGACAAATAGGAAACTCGGCTGATGTCCCCAAAATCATTTCCCTTGTTAACTGAGCCATGCACTGAGCACTGTATACTCCAGAAGTGTAATGTCTCACCAAGACACAGATGTTAGCAGCTGCTGTAACTTTGATCAGCTCTATCATGAGCTTATAGCTTTCCTCAGGTGAAAGTGATCTGCCTTTCATGAGAAACATGAAAATGCAGAAGTCTTGATTGTCTGAGCTCATCGGAAGTGTTGTATTAATACCGTGCTGTAGAGTTGCTCTGCATTTTCCAGACAAAATAGATACGGATTATATTGAATCCAGAATTCAAACCCAGTGTGTGTGCTTGTTTTCTTACAATGATTCAGGAGAGAGTTGCTCAAGCAGAGGGGCTGATGGTTTACACTCAGTACTGCAAATCTTTGCAGAACTCTTTTGGAAGTTTTCTGCAGCTCTGGTTGCCATTAAATCTCATCCCCCTACCCCTTGGTTCACACATCTGTGTTATTGTTCAGAGTTGGGTGTAGATGCTAAATAAAGCAAGATTCCTCGTGATGAACTCAGGTCCCTGCTGATGAGGCACGTCAACTGAAAAATGAGTTTTAATTTCTTTAGCTCCTTGGAGAGATTATCCATTTTTGTGTATACCCCTCCGATTGATTTAGCCACCTTCCTCCTGAAGTTGCCGTCGCTCAGTTTCTTAACCTGTCTACCTCACCCCCACCAAGTCAAGTATCTTGCACATCTGACCTCAGTTCTGAGGGCAGAAGTTCCATTTCTGTTTCAGGTCCTGGTAGAGCTTGATCGAGTGAAATCCAGAATGCAGCTGGCTGCTGAGGCCCTCCAGGAAGCAGACAAGTGGAGCACACTGAGTGCAGATATTGAGGAAACTTTTAAAACACAAGTAGGTATCTGCTTGAAAATGACAGTTTTCATACCTTTGTCTATCAATAAAATATCCTTTCAGGTCACCTTTAAAATGAAAATATGCCTATGTTTCCCAGATGCCACTGTGGACCTTAAGACTTGACATTTTTGTTACTGTGTTAACACCCAACTTCCTTTGGTGGCAGGATGTGTCTGTGATCTCTGCCAAGTTAACAGGCATGCAGAACAGCCTGACGATGCTTGTGGACACTCCAGACTACTCTGAGAAATGTGTGCACCTCGAGGCTCTGAAGAACCGGCTAGAGGCCATGGCCAGCCCTCAGATTGTGGCCACTTTCAATGCTCAGTCTGTAGGTCAGTACAGTTCTGTTAGTTTCCTTGTTTTCAGTCTAGAGGTTTGTATGCAGGTACTGCCTCCAGGAGCATGAGTCATGGTGCACTGGTTCCCCTTTCTGCCAAGCCTTGCCTATTATTTCTACTATTCTTCGTTTGTCCTTTCTTGATTTCTGTCTCTGCCCTATTTTCCTTTTTATCTTCCGCTTTCTGTTTGTGTTTTGCTCACCAGAAAGCTAACTCATCTGGGGTGGGAATGTTTCCACTGGGTCTCTCTGGGACCGGATTACTTGCACTTTCTTGCCAGAGCCCTATGAAAAGCAATGCGTGGGACTGCAGCCTAGTCCATGTTGAGTGCTCCCACAGCCTGCAATCCTATTTTCTGCCCTTGGACGTGATCCAGGTTGGGAAATGTTTCTTGTGTGTGTTTAAAACCCCTGCAGCTGCTATATCAAAGTGCTGCTGTGCATATGTAGTGTAGCTTGTTCTTGTAACCAGTGGGTAAATTCCCTGAGAAATGCTATGACTCTTTAGTGCCTGGTAAAAGTTGCCATTCTAAACAAAAGGAGAAGTTATAAAATGATTTGGGGTTTTTAGCCTGGCCTTGTTTCCTTTCCCCACCTGTACACTGTCAGTAATTTGCCTGGGGACAGTTATTTATGATTTGTATTTCATTAGCACCTAGAGGCCCCCGTAAGGATGAAGTGATATTATGCTGCACGAACACAGAATGAGACAGCTTATTTTCTAATTTAAGATAAGATGCAGTGAGTGAGACAAGCAGAAAGAGGAGTGAAGAGGTTAATAGAACAGCTTATGCGTTTGTGTTCTTCATGAAAACACTGATCCTTTTCCTCACTCTTTCTTTACCCCTTTCTTCTTTGCTTCTCTCCCCTCATTTCCTTCCATCCTCTCTTTCTGGCTTTTCTGTTCCTCATACTAGCTCCGTTTCCTTAGAGTTCTGCACCGCCCCTGTCTTGTTGCTGCTCTTGGGCTACATGGCTCTGTTGCAGGCAGATGCAGGATGCAGTGATGTTTGAGTATGTTTTCTCACACTTACAACGAAAGCGCCAAGGAAAAAGCCTCTTAGAAGCAGCTTGATGTTAATGTGCCCCTTCTTTCTTTAGCAGGTTCCAGGGGGGTAGCTCTGTTAGTTGATTTCTTGCACAAGCTTTTGTGGGTAGAATCCTATGAGGCGTCATGAGAGCTCATGTGAGAAATACATGTTAGTCTTTAAAAGTGCCCCAGGGCTCCTTGGTTTTTCTTTTAGCAGGTCTGCCATTTAGCTGTGGTAGGGAACTGACAGCAGGTGGCGCTTCTGTACTGGCCATGGATCCATTGCTTGACTTGGTTATTCCAGGTGTTCTGGCCATTTTTAATGTTTCCTCACGTACTGTGATGCTACGACCCAGGTACTGGATCCAGGCTCTTCTCCCAACTGAAGCGCATGGATTCTCCTCCTTAGTCCAGGGGACGTGTTTTGCTCAGGGCCGTATCTGCCACACTTGTTGGGGGACCTGCTAACCGATGTTCTGTGCTTGTATTTAGAGCAGGCAAAGGTGTTTGTGAAAGTCTTCACTGAAATTGATCGGATGCCCCAGCTCCTGGCTTATTACTACAAGTGTCACAAGGTATCTCGTCTCTGCCATGGTCATCTTTTAATTTGGGACAATTGCTCAGTTTAGCTTGTAGCTGCGGCTTTGGTCATCTCACTTGCCCAGTTTAAACCGAGGCTGGAGCCTGTTCTCTTCCGCATTTCATCCACCTGAGTCTTTGCCTGGCTCTTCTGGCTGTGATTCTTCCCACATGAGGGTTTTGAGAATAACTTTCTCAAGGAGTCTTCCTGTGCCTTCCTATGAAGTGAGTGGGCCAAATGAGAGATGTACCTGTGTATCCCAGCAGACTTCCCTCTGTGCCATGGGCAGGTGTTTGCTTGATATTTTTTTTTTTCCTTTTGTGGTGTCTGGTTGTTACAGACTTCATTGTAACTTGCTGCTGCTGAATTATGGTAACTCTCTAGATGGGATTGGGATTTGGGATGGTTCATTTGATCCTCCAAAGCCCTATTCTCAGAGGAACTAGTGAGGATTAACTTCAGGGCTGGGGCCTGCCAAATAGTTCAGCAGTTATGGGGTGGTATTGGTTTCATTCTCATTTATGAGCAAAATACCAAGGTTAATTAAATTTTTGGATAAGCCAAGAAGCCTTTAGTCTCATGTTTTAAAGTCTGAGTCCCCTTGGATGCTGAATTAAGTAAGGTGGTACATTCAAATCTGAGGGGTGCTGCCTTTGAGGAGAAGCAGTTTCAGTGGAGCATGTCTGTTTGAATGAACAAGGCCCGATGCTATAACCTGGTAACTTTTATTCCCCTTACAGGTGCAGCTGGTAGCAGTCTGGCAAGATCTTTGCCAAAGCGACTTAAGTTTAAATCGGCAGCTGAGTGAATTGTATGACACCCTGCTTGGAACATTTCACTCGCAGCTCCAGTGGGTCATGCAGGTACCGTAGCTGTCAGTTAACATCAGAGCAGTGCATGGGAACACAGACTGTGAATTCCCACAAGGCCCGAACGTCTGACCAGGTCACAGGCTCGTTTTGGGTGTCTTCATTAAAGTCTTGGAGCTTGCTTTCAGGATCTAGCTCATCTGCTGTCACGGAAAGGTTGAGTTTCGTTATTGCCTGACTTTAGAGGAGGCCCTGGAGGAATTGCTTCACTGATTTGTATTGTTTTGTGTTTGAATTCTGGGGGACAGCTGCTGGTACCTTCAGGATTGTGCAGTACTAACAAAAACATTGGAATTTGTAAATCTGAAGCTTACCATACTCATCCCTGACCCCCAAAAAGGGTCTTCACTTAACCTAACAAATTGTGTTAGACATTGCTGAGTAGGGGAGATGGTTATCTTGCGGGTAGAAAGCTGTAACAAGGGCTGAGGCCTTTCTTTCAAAGATTCCCAACCTTTCCTTGAAAGAATGTCTTTGGTTTTTTCCCCCCTGGATAACAGTCAGTTGTGAGTCTCTTTTCATAGGTTCGCTTATTTACTAGCATATGCTCTAGAGCAGGGGTTCTCAACCCCTTCACCATCGCAACACAGCTGGGAGGGTTCCCAGCTGTGCGCAAACACTGGGTGGCTGCTGCTCCCCCCACCGCTGAAGAAATCTCTCTGTAAAAGGGATTTTTCCGGCAGCTGGAGGCTTGACTGGCAGCCCCTGAGGCCATGAAACAGCTCTGAAAGGGCCAGGAGCTTAAAATCAGCCTGTTGCCGCAGCTGTCCTTGGGCTGCTGGCAGCAAGCTGACTTCATGTGACACACTCGGCCGCTGGGCCGCGACTGAACTGCTGCTCTAGGGGACATGGATATTGTGAGGGGTCTCGCCATGTGTGCCAAAGCTCATGGGTTTTCTCTCTAGCCCTTTGTGCTGCTGCCACTAGAAAACCATTGTTTCTTTCTGGTTCTACCTGCTGTCCCGTTCTTAGTGCTGTAAGCTGGACACCGGGAGAATATGTTCAGTGGTGGGAGCTGTGTAAACACCTAGAGGAAATAGCTGACCAGTCAGTCAAAAGGGCTGATGCCAAAAGCTACTGCAAACAAAGATGTGGGTGAAGCTGGCCGTGTGCTGCGATAGGGCTGATGTTTCCCAGCTGGTTGTGTTCTCTCTGGGGGTAAAATGCAGTGCTTCTCAACTCTCTCCTCTGCTTTTTCAGAGGATTCTTTATTCCATCGCCCTAGGTCTTTCAAAGGTCCCTGTTTTAAGATAGCACATGCTTTCTACCTTCTTACTCCACTGCACTGCCAGTTATCCCCAGTGGATCTAGCCTGTGCTCAACGTCCTAGCATCTTTTGCCTTCGATAAAACGCCGGCCTCGGCTAGACTTTTTAGTGACAACGATTAACTCTGCTTTCATACATGTTGAGTCAGCGAGGTCCCTGAGATTTTATCTGGCCTGTCTTTTTTGCCTGGTAACATTTGAGTTTTCAAACACGCTCCCATTAACGTTCGTTGGGATTGCACATGGTTAGAGATGATCCAATGATCTGTCAGTGCCTGAATGCAATGTTCCTGATGTGCCACAAATATGAACACAATTTCATCTTTGGGGCAGTTTAATCTCTTCTTTGTGTGTTGTTTCTGGGGGCTTCTCCGTGGCATCTGCGGGCTAGATCGTTCTGCTGGTGCTTGGGCTGGGATCCCTGCCGAAGTGGTGGTGTGTGGGGTCCTGCTCTGGTCTCTGTTTACTCAGTGGCAGTGGATGGTTTCTGCTGACTTGCTTATAACAGCTTTCTTGTCCATGCAGGTTTTTAGGAACCCCCATGAAATTGTGACTGTGTTGCTCATCCAAACACTAAGTGCCTTGGTGCCTTCCATCCCAGTCTGCCTCAGCACTGCAATGGAGAGAGCCAGCCAGGAAACCAAACTAAATATGCTACTGGAGCTCTATGACATCACAACCCACTTTGCAAGAGGCTTGGAAGTAGCAATGCTGCCTAATTTAAGTAGGAACTGTTATTTTGAATATTCTCAGTCTTTACAGTGTATTTTTGTGTAACCCTCTGTAAAGCCTTTGGGTTCTGTTCCCCCGTCCCCCAATGGAAGGGGCTACAACACTGTAAGAGCTTTGGATTTAATCTGCAGTATTTACTGTTTACATAATGTTTATACTGAAACATGTATTTAACCTACCCCAAATATATTGACACAGTCCTGTCTGTGTTTACTGAAGCGGAGCTATTCTGATACTACTTTGCTACCTTGTGTAAATAATATCTAGCACTTTCCTTTTTACAAACATTTGTGCGGGTGAATTATAACACGCCCGTAAGGTGGCTTGATTTTATAAACAGAGAAATGGATTCTGAAGGTACTTGCCTTGTCTGATGTCACAGGGCAATAAAACTCGCTTCTTATATTGGACCTCGCCCCTCTAAACAGAATCTCCCCTGATCATTTGCGCTCTCAGACATTGCAAGGGAAAGTTTGCTTAAAAATGCTTTTCACTGGACCTTTCAAAAATTGGGGAAGCTGTTGTGTTGGTCTTAGGTTTTATGAAAACAGTGTCCCAACCAAATTAAAATGCTGGGCCAAACTTTATTACTTCTGAAGCTTGTTTTTGTCTACTGCCTAAGAGTGTGCTTCTCAGAACAAATTAAAGACCCTCTCCTGGCCCCAAAGCATTTGCAATCTAATTTTAGACAGAAATCCATGAGTGGTTGCAAATCACTGGAGATAAGGGACAAAGGCAGGCAAGTTAACAGTAATGAGACATATATAATATAGGCTCAACAGTTTTAATTTATGGATGTTTATCTTAATTTATCAGTGTTTTTTCAAAGAGAATATTCAAGAAATTCACAGCTTAAAGTTGAGGAGTTATCTTTAACGTGTATTTCCTGCCCATGTTTTCCTTGCATCATACTCCTCAGTTATTTAAACCCAATTTCAGTAGATGGCATTTAATTATAATCACTCTGTCGTTCCAGAAAGTGTGGCTATTGCTTTGTCCCTGTGTTCTGCTTTTTTGGGAGGAAGTCACTGTGCACTCCTAATAGGCACTTCTGGCTTAATTGGGGTAGCTAATAAATATCATGAACACTGACGAGAAGGAACTTGGGGAGAAGAGGCTAAAGTTTGCAAGGTGACAGAATAGGAAATGGAGAAAAAGTTCCATTCTTTATTTGCGTATCACCCTGCAACAAGGCGGCGTGCTCTAAGAGCAGAGGCATCTCAAGAATTGGGGAGCTGGATGACTCAGCTGATTGGCCTTGGGGCGTTAGGTCAGCTGGTTCATTCTCACGCACGTCAGTAGTGACTGGGCTGTGTCATTACTCTACAGGAAATACGCTGAAGGCTGCATGGGTTCCTTTTAGAACGTGATGAAACATCAAGTGAGGCTGTGTCCTCTTCAGGCAGCACAAGTCACTTCTTCCTTACTTTGTCTGACTGTGCAGGGTGGGACGATGCCGTGGTTCCCCGTTGTATGTGGCTCAGTCAGGCCCCGAAGTGCTTGTTGAAATAGAACGCCTGGCACTGCAGAGCAGACAGTGGTGTTAGCCCCATTTGTTTAAAAAACCTGCAGTTGAGCTTTCAAGCTGCTAGGCAAAGTTCCAGGGTGTATCTGCACATGATAGTGGCTGTCTGTAAGCACAGCTCGCTGAAAATGGTGCCTTATTTCTTTGGAAACTAACTTCTCATTCTTTGCAGAGGAGTATAACCTGGTAAAAGTGATGGAACTGGTGGAAGTGGTGTATGGTCCCTATAAGCCCTACCAGCTGCGATATGGAGACCTGGAAGAAGAGAATCTCCTCATCCAGATCAGTGCAGTGCCCTTGGTAACGTAACACCTCGTACCCTACCTGTACAGGAACAGCAGGTTATTGGAGTCGTTTAAAGGATCTTGGTCAGAGTGGTTGGACCCTAGATTTTGGCTAGCATTTTCCATTTGCAATTTCCTTTGCTGTATTTGTTTTCATTAAATACTGCTTTTTCACGTCAGAAATAAAATGATTTCCAGCAGCTTTGTCTGCTCATGGGCAATCCCCCATAACTGGTGCGTTGTGCGTCTGATGTAGGTGAAACCTTTGTGATCAGATAAGCGGAGAGCTGGCCTCAAGCCTCCAAGTGGCTGTTAGAAACAAGGAAGAAAACTTGCTTGTGTCTTTTAACCTTTTGCATCTGTGTCCTTCAGGCAGGATGAGTGGAGGTGGGGTATTCTGCTGGGCACTGTTCAGACTTGAAGATTGCCCTGTCCCAAATTCTGCCGCTACAAGCTGATACACCAAAGCACTGCAGGGAGGGTGGGGTCCCAGTGACAGATGGCTACGTGCATTCCTGCCGCCTCTGTTGGTGGATTTTTTCCTTGCCATAGACTGGGAGGGTAGGAGAAGGACCATGGATTTCCTTTTAGAAGCATCTCCTGTAGTGGTATTTCTCAACCTGTAGGTCAGGTTTCTTGGGGTTGTAAATGCTGGGCTGATGTTAAGGGGGGGCTGTATAGGAGGACGAAAGCAAAGGAGACGTCCTAAATGTATTCTCCATGACAATTAGACATTGAAGGGCGTTGTGTTAGGTACCCTCCCCTCCCATCTGGCTGTTACAGCAGCTATCACTTGTCGTCCTGTCAGCTGTAGGAGGAGCTGGCACAATATGATTCCTGCAGGGACATTTGCTGAAGGAGGGTTGGGCTCAGCCTGTGCCTTTTTTCTTCAGGAGCACTGGGAAGTCATTGACTGCGTCCAGGAACTGAGTCACTCGGTGACCAAACTCTTCAGCCTGGCTTCCGGCGCCATTGACAAGTGCACTAAACTCACCGACGGACTGGGACTGTGTGAGCTGCTCAAGGCCCTGAAAGCTCTGTTCACCAAGTAAAGTGCTTTGTCTTCCCAGTCCGCTTACCCTGGCAAGCGAGCAAGTGCTCCGAGTGCCACAGGGGGGTTTGCGATACTGTCAGCACCCAGCCCCATTTCTGGAGACACCACCAGTGTTTTTAGCATACAGCCTTCCTTGTGAGCTTCCACTCGGCCGCCCAGTTCAGCCAGTAAAGGCACTTCCATTGCTTGCTTTTCGTGGAAGGGGGAGGCTAATTCTTGCTGGAGGAAAAGCTACTTGGAGTTGCATGTGGGTGGGATTGTTATTCGCAGAAGTGCTTTTAATGCTTTTTAAGTGCTTTTAAAGACCCACTTCTGAGAGGGTCTCCTAGAAGAGCAGCATGGTAGGCTGGTGAATAAACCTCACTGGGAAATATATACTTTCTGCGGTGCAAAAGTGACCTCCCACTTACAGTATTTGCTGCACAGCTTCCCTGTAGAATAATTTGAGTGGCGCGAATTTGAGGTACAGTAGACACTCAGTAATGGCAACATTGGCGCCTTTGGCTTTGTTATTCCGAAGTAGCTGTTGCTATTCTGGGGAATGTAGACAGTTCACAGTAAGGAAAGTGTTTGCACGGGAAATGTTGTTCACAGGGTCCTGCTGCAAACAAAAATATCTACTGTAATGCATTTTTTGCCCGTTAAATCTATGCCACAGTCCCAGTTGAAACAACATTCCAGTACCGATTTCTCCTACTTACGGGTTTTTCCATGGCTCTAGCCCTGCTAACTCTGCATAAACCAAGCCTTGGTGTCCGTGCATTGGTTATTGGCGGGTGGGGGGAGCAGGAGGAGCCCTGGCCTGTGAATAGGTGAAAGCCGAGCACTTTTTCTGAGGGAACGGGAGGTATGAGACATTGGCTCCTTTCTCTAGAAGAGAGCAGTAATGTTAGTGAAAACAGACTAGCAGTGGGTCGTAATTGCTCCTACAGAGCAGTGCTACAACTCCAGGCTTTTTTGACTAGAGCTTTAGGCCCCACCCTGTCCCCTGACCGTGTTGGGCCTGGATCTGGCAAGGTCAGCCTGCACTGTTGGGGGCTTTGCCTGGAGCAGTGACTGTCCTTTTTGTGAAAGTGCATCTGGCTCTTTGCCTGAGACTAAGAGAACAGCTCAGCAAGTGCCATAATTGTAGCCTGAGATCTTGTTCCATCACTCTTCTTTGCTTCATCTCTTTTCACAGGTATGTGTCTGACTTCACCAGTGCTTTGCAGTCTATAAGAAAGAAGTGCAAACTGGATGATACCCCTTCAGATTGCCTCTTCCAGGAAGACTGGACTGCATTCCAAAACTCTATCCGGTAAAGTGACTTGCAAGCCAGCCTCGCGGAGCAGCAAACGCTGAAAACAGGGCTCTTGTGGAGTGGGATTTGGTCCTCAGTTCAAGCTGGTTTTTATGTGAAACTGAAAGGAGGGGGAACATCATTATTAAAAGGGGCTTTCTTGAGCCAGGGTATTTTAGCTCCTTTTTTCCTCTGTTGCTTGTGAATTGTCTCAGAAGCATGAAGAATCCCCACCTCCCGGTCACCATTTTTAGAACATGGCCTTTTTGTACCGTTTGCTAACTCAGTCTCTTCGACCATCTTACTCCATCAGTTTTGAATAGAGCTGAAATTAACTAAATTTTTTTGTGTGGCAACGATGATGATGATGATGATGATGATGAAAGCTCTTTGACATCTGATGGAAACAAACCTCCTTGTTACTACTGCGGGAAACAGTGTTTCTAATTTGACTGCAGCTTCAGAGCCAGGTTACTTGGGGAGAGGGGGAGGAAAGCGCACTCAGTGGTGATAGTGGGATGCGGCGTGATAATTTCTGAAAGCGCTAACAAACCCTGAGGCAGCCGGAACTGTGGAGCCTTTGTGTCTCAGACCATAACCATTTGAATGCCTAAGGAAGGGACTCTCCACCTATTCTAGGCCTCCAGCATGATCTACTTTAAAGTTGGTTTGATAGCAGACGAATTGTGGCTCTGATGTGGCCCAGGTAGTTCAGATTTGCATGAGTTCTGATTGCAGAATTTAGCGCTCTGTCCACATGGCACCAAAATGAAGGGCGTGTTACTGGAGATGGGGCTCTGGGTGGCTGCTGGCATTTTAAGCACCTTGCTGACTAGCTGTGCTCAGAGTAGGACACATCACTTCCATTAGCAGAAGCCACTAGGGCTCCCACCCGTGGAGCTGAGGAGGTGTTCGCCATGGTGGGAATATTTCAAAATGAGTGGAGTGCAAGGCTGGCTGCCGTGCACTGTCAACAGGCGAAATGAACGTTGAGTTAACTAGCAAGCTGAGAAAGTGACTCCTACCATGGGGAGCCCCTTCTGATCACCCAGGGATGAATTTGACCCCAGAGACTTGCATAACAAGGCTAGGCAGTGAGGGAGAGTCTGGGAATCTTTGTGCTCTCCATTCTGGATTCACAATTTGTTCTGTTCCTTCTTAGGGTAATAGCTTCTTGTGGTGAACTCCTTCGGCAGTGTGGGGACTTTGAGCAGCAGTTAGCAAACAGGTAGGCAATGCTGGGGTTACCGTGCGAGCCAGATGTATGTCTAGCCAGTTAAAAGGAATCAACTCCAGGGTGCTCTGTTTATAGGGAGGCTGCAGAAGTGATTTTGTGTACACAGGTCGTCCACCTAGGTCTCCCTCCTGTCCAGCCCCAAATGTGAAACAATGGTCTGTAAAAGGGAGGTGAAAAAATAAGGGCGGCAGTAGCTTGAAACATTATGGGGTGATAAACGGAAGCTGGGGTTTCTAATGAGAGAGATAATAGCATACACGGGCAGAGGGGGACAGGGCAGTCATTGCTCTGTGGAATCGAGGCACTTGCATTTGTTCTTCGGAAGGCGTGGCCCAGAAGGAAGCACTGCTGATGTTGATGTGCCATCGACAGGATGGATCCCAGGTGGGAGGCAGGTGGTGTTTGAGACCCCTAGGGTAGATCATAGCTCTGTGGAATTGAGGTGCTCGCATTTGTTCCTCGGAAGGCTAGAAATGCAGCCAGTAACGTTTCTACCTGCCGCTGCTGTTGGGAACCTCTGCTGGTGATCTGATGAGCAGCTTATTGATAAAGCCCTCGTGCAGCCTGTCACTTCTCGGTCAGAGCCATCTTAGTGACTTCCAAGAGATCCATAAGCTAGGCCAGGCAAAAGGTGCACAAATCACCAGACCATGGAAACTTCCTCTGCAGGTACAGAGTGACTTTGGGGAGTAGCTGGGGGATTGGGCAAAGGTACATTCTACAGAGGATGCCACAACTCTGGAGCCCTTGAACCGAGGACAGGTTTTGATTGGGTTGTCTCCCATTTTGATTTGAGAGTGAGTGGCATGCAGCATGCCTATTATTGGAGTCCCGATGGATACCTGAAGCTGCAGAGTACCCTCACATTGCCACGTGGGAGCAAATTTCTACTGCAGATAGATCTGTTGAATGGAATGGCCACCCTGCATCTGAGACATTTCTTTGGCCATGGAGGGTTCCCTTTGGGACTTGCGTGCCAAGATTGGCAGTTGGGGCAGGGAGGTCACCACAGAGCAACACATGGCACCATTTCTACCAACTGGGAGGGAGGGTGTGGAACACCGGAAGGCAGAGTGCACTAACCCCAGGGCCCGGGGTAGGCTGCCTGCCTTATTTATCAAAGGGAAAAAAAGCATGTGGCAGAGAGGAGGCCCTATTGGCTGTGTTTTCAGCTTTATTTCTCGGGCTAGAGTCTTGTATGTCAGTAAAGCTGGTGATGCTGAGACATCTCAGCAGGGACATGGGGGAGATTCCAGGCAGGGGCTCAGAAATTCACCTGGGGCAACACAGTGCTAACTTCAGTGGGGTTTGCTTGTAACTTCATTAGCCATGTTGGTTTCAGGATTTTATCCACTGCTGGGAAGTATCTGTTGGACTCCTACAGCCCTTGCAGTCTGTCTGGCTTTCAGGATGCCAGCTCTGCAGAGAAGAGCTCAGTCAAGAACCCCTGGCAGGAATACAATTACCTCCTGAAGGAGAGTCCCGCTGAGTATGCCACCCTCATGGAAACACTCCACACCCTAAAGGTAGTCGTGCATCTTCCTGCTGGGACACATCTAGCCGTTGGGGCCACTGCCAGGTCACACTGCATCCGTAAGAGCAGCCTGTTGATTGGGGGGGGGCGTTCCAAATTCTCCAGGCACACCCAGCCCCAGTAAGAATGAAAGCTCACCCCTGTTCTCTGAAGCTTTGTGCAGTTCGGATGAGAAGTCGCAAGGCAAGAGGCACTGGACATTTTTTATTTGAGGGCCATGTCTAGCTGCAGAGCCTGCTCATTGTCTTCCCAAGACTTTCTCAGCGAGTTGCACTGCACTGGTGTTCCCAGCCTGAGCTGTAATTCTGCCCGAGCATTCATGCATGCATCTGTGAACAGGGCAAAGTAGTGCCAGTTATCTCCAGTGCTGATCTCAGTTACATATGTGTGCCTTCATTCGATCGTTTGTAATAATAAAGCTCAGGTTATTTTCTCCGTCTTCCTTATTTTCTCAGGGTGTTGTGGATTTTTTGGTACTTAAATGACATACAATTCGTATAGCTCTACCCTCAGTGTTCCGAATTTGACCTGTGTAGAAATGCACATAGTCCCCTTTCTGTGTTCGTTCGTCCTCTTTAACAGCTCCTTGTGCAAGGCTGTTCCTTGATTTCACACAGCAGCTCAGTTGCTTGCACCCTTTGACCATGGTCAGCTAAAGGTCATGTTTGTATTCCTCCTCCTCATCTCTGTAACTTCATAATCTTTACTGAGCAAATGAAACTATATTAGCCAAGGTTTCCTGTAGCGATTGGCTGTTGCCAGCCCCTCCCAGGAATAGCCAAGGGAGCTTGGCAGACCTAGGAGAAGTCTTGTGATTGGACTGAGGCTGTTAAGCCCTGGTTTGTGCTGTGTGGGGAGCTCCTGGACTCAACCACAGTTTCTGGTGGGGCGTGCATACCCACTGGCTGGCCTTCCACCCTTCACCAGGAACAGGTGTGCCTCCTCTGGGCCTGGCTAGGTCTGCCCGCCTTCCCTGACCTTGCTCCCCAGGGAGGGGAGGGAGAGCTTTCCAGTGGTAATGTCTGGTCTTTGTGGGGCGGGGATTCTGTGTGCTGAGCCCAATCAAAACCTTTCTGATATTTTGACATGGGCCTCCTGTGACCAGCCTAGTGATGTGTCTAACGCCTCCTTTCTGTGTTAGGAGAAAGGTACGAGTAACCACAGCTTGTTGGCGGCATCTCGATCTGCCCTTACCCACCTCAACCAGCTAGCGCACCAGTTGGCTTTTGACTCTGTTTTTCTTCGCATCAAACAGCAGCTCTTACTGATTCCCAGGATGGAGGTGAGTTCCCTTTTTGATTCCACTGATCCAGCATAGCGTGTGGGAAAGCATGGCATGGATTTCCTTCCGGGCTTCCTGAGAGCTGGGACTAATAAGCCCTCACTGCCACCTATTTTAGATGCTCTCACACCTTGCACCTTGTTTTCTCACATGTAAATTTTATCCTCTGAAGTGTGCTCTTTGTTCCATCTCCATTGCATTGTCTGCTGCCATTTGTCTGCTGCCATTGTTCCTGGGAAAATAATTCATTTCAACCTATGTGCAAGGAACTGTGGGGAGTGCTGGAGAGGCAGGGCTCTTTCTGCAGGCAGTTTTTAGTTTCTTTAGAAATTGCCTGGGCACTCCTAACGGTTACTTTGGGACCCCACACTCTTTCTTGTGGCTGCTGCTCATGCTGACTGGAAAGAGCTTCCACTGAGTCTGGGCTTTATTCCTCCCTAGGGCTGGAGCTCAGGTGGCCTTGGCGAGACACTAACAGAAGAGCTGCCAGACTTCAGCCTGACTCCTCTGGAGTACATCAGCAACGTAAGAGCACGTGGTGGTAGTTTCTGGGGTTGGTCGACTCTTGGGGACTGTGTTCTTCAGCTCTCAGTATTTTTATTCAACTTTGATCTCATTGTGTGAGGGGAGGAGTTGCTGTTGTGGGGGTTCAGATCCCCATCCCTAAGATTTCTGTACATCACTCAAAGGATCTTGGGCAGTTGTTGGGAAGGGACCTATGGGAAAGGGTGCCAGGAATGCCCAGGGGTTTCTGGGGAACCCAAGGAAGGCAGTGAAAAAGTCTCTGTGGAGTTACAGGGGCCCACTGTCACGCTGCTGCAGTCCCGGGCACCACTCTGCTAACGCTGTTATCGAAAAGGCATCTTTCAGCATCTGGAGAAACTAACTCAGCACAGCAATCTCTCAGAGCACAGGGCTGGAGATGGAGCCTGTGCTGCATGCTGGGTGACATCATTGACTTAGAAAGAGCTCGTTCCCTCTGTCTGTCACTGCCTGGTAGCGTCTCCGGTCTCCTTTCTGCTGGAGAGATCACCTTCCGGTCCTGGGCTGCCACAGGTGAATGCGGAACATGAACCCAGCTGGAGAGTTCTTGCTGGTTGGCCCTGCTGGCTGTATCTGTTTACTCCATGCCACCATGGCAGGGTTGAGGGTTCTCCCTGATCTCCAACTGCTGCCTCTCACTGTCCCCTCTAGATGGGACGGGCAGGATTCTGAAGCCTGGGCCACTGAGGGTCAGGGAACTTGTACTGGCTGCTGGTTGTTCCCGCGTAGTCTGACCACTCTTCTCCGTGGTGTGCTGCTCTCATTCTGTGGGTCTCGCTCAGGAGGAGCCCCAGCTTGTAGCTGATGGGAGGATCTGAGGCCACAGGATGAGTTCAGTGCGTTTCTACTCTTGGCATTGTGAAAGCAGCCTCTCCCCACCATGCCTCAATGCCAGGAGCGGATGGTCTGCTGAGCTTTGGGGTTCTTCCCCCACTTGTTTCTGCCTGGGCAGTGTAGCTGGGAAATGAGAGAGGACGCCCAGCCGCGTAAGTCTTGTAACCAGCTGCTTCTGCAGACTGCCTAAGGGAGCTCTGGAGGGCGTGGTCAGAGAGCCCGTTATGTTTGGCAGTGGTCGAGTGCAGTATTGAAATCGAGCACATCAGGGCATCAACGAGGGTCATGTTCTGTAAGGAATCGCAGGGAATTTGAGCCTTTCTAGGGTAGGACGGGCTCATGGGACTCGGTCACATGTCCAAGCCACTCTTTAAGCTGTGGTTGAGAGGAGAGTGCAAGTTACCGATTGAGACCCTCCTTGCATGGCCAAAAAGCAACAAGTGGTGTTTAAAAACTTACTGTAGTGAACCAGGCTCCTGTCCCCTGACTTGGCGCAGAGCAGCTCTCAGATTCCTGTCGGGGACCTGAACTGCCGTAACTGCGGAGGGGCCAGGATGAGTTCTTGCTGTGTTCCCGCCAGGGCTGCTCCTGTAGCTCGGCCTTGACCTCTTGGAAAAGAATTGCTGGTCAGCGAGAGGTGGCGTTCGCTCACCCATGTAGCGTGTGTCAGTGAGCTGGTGGCACATTCCACGTGCAGACTTGTCGATGGGAATTCCGCTCTAGTCGTCATCCCGGTCAGTGAGGTGCCCACTTAATGCACAGGTCTTAATAACTGGGAGTCCTCTGCTTTTATCCTAGATCGGACAGTACATCATGTCTCTCCCCCTCCACCTCGAGCCATTTGTTATTCAGGAAGATTCTGCTTTGGAAGTAGCATTGCATGCTGGGAAACTGCCCTATCCACCGGAGCAAGGTAGGACGGGACCAGTTCCCTGATGTCTGGGAGAAAGCATGTGTGTGTTGATGTCCTGTGTGTCTCGTAAGAATGGCCGCACTGAATCACGTCAGCTGTCTCTAGCACAACATCCCGACTCCCGACAGTGGCCATTGTCAGGTATTTCAAAGGGGATGAACAGAACAGGGTTGTCCACTCTCGGCTTTGGACAGTCAGAGGCTTAGGGACACCCAGAGCATGGCATTGCAGCCGTGATCTATTCTCCAGGAACCTAGGTCATTCTCTTTTTAACCCTGTTTTGGCCTCCCCAACACCTCCTGGCAATGAGTTCCATAGGAAATACATCCTTTTGTTTATTTTAAACCCACTGCTCATTAATTTCAGCTGGTGACTCCTCATTCTTTTGTGTTATGTCAAGGGGTAAATAACACTTCCTTGTTCACTTTCTCCCGATCATTTATGATTTCATAGACCTCTATCATATCTCCCCTGATTGGTCTCTTCTTTCCAAGTTGAAAAGTCCCAGTCTTATTAATCTCTCCTTGTATGGAAGCTGTTCCATTTCCTCTGTCATTTTCGTTGCCTATCTCTGAACTTTTTCCAGTTCCAATAGATCTCTTTTGAGATGGTGCAGCCAGAGCTGCATTCAGTATTCACGGTGTGGGCATGCCATTGGTTTATATAGTGGCCTTTTGATAGTTCCTGTCTTAACAACCGTCTCTTCCCTAATGGCGTCTAATATTCTGTTATATTTCCTGACTGCCGCTGCACTCTGAGTGGGTGTTTTCAGAGAACTAGCCATGGGGACTCCAAGATCTTTCGAGAGGTAACAGCTCATTTCGACCCTATCACTTTGTTGTGCAGTTGGGATTATTTTACTTTACATTTATCAACACTGAATTTCATTGGCCATTTTATTGCCCAGTCACCCTGTTTTGTGAGATCCCTTTATAACTCTTCACAATCTGCTTTGGACTTAAATATCTTGAGTAGTTTTGTGTCGGCTGCAAACTTTGCCACTTTGCTGTTTACCCCTTTTCTAGATCATTTATGAATAGGTTGAACAGCACTGGCCCCTGTACAGATTCCTGGGGGACACCGCGATTATCTCTTTTCATTCTGAATTCTGAAACTTCTATTCCTCCCCTTTATTTCCTCTCCTTTAACCAGTCATTGATCCATGAGAGGACTGTTCCTTTTATCCCAGGACAGCTTAAGAGCCTTTGGTCAGGGAGTTTGTTAAAGTTTTTCTGAAAGTCCAAGTACACTCTATCCACTGGATCACCTTGTGCACATGTTAGTTGACTTCCTCAAAGGATTCTAATAGATTGGCGAGGTGTGATTTCCCTTTATAAAAGCCGCGTTGACTCTTCTACAACTAATTGTGGTGTTCTCTGTTTGATAATTCTGGTTTTTCTTCTTGTTGCTTGCTGAGAATACGATGTGTGATGTAGCGTTTGATGTTCATGATTTTGTCTCATTAAAGTATATGCATGTTTTAAAGGGTTTTTTAGCTTTCAAAACACCTCACGCATAGGCTAGTGTGGCCAGGTCGTAACAGTAAAATAGACACATGGAGGGGGTACCATATCGTACATAAACACACAAACAAATTGGTGTTAATAGTAATGGTATATGCATAATCTTCACAATTACAATATAACGTTGCTAATGCAATACACTGCAGCTGTAAATGGATAATTAACCCACTGTAGTCATTAAAAACTGTTTTGATCTTATCCCATTTTCATTTGATAACTCACCAAGGTATAATTACACATAAAAATCCTTTGATGTGATAATTAATGCTGAGTGGTTATAAGCTGTATTTCAACATAGTTTGTTTGTACACCAATCAAACAACACAGGTAAAGGGTGTGGTTTTTTATTCCAGTCAATAAACCAACTCATAATTTGGATACCTGTCAGACATGCCAGCAGTCGGTCTCACACTTGGACGACTTTGCCGTAGTCAGGACTTGATTCCAGGCAATCACAAAGACCTAGAAGTCCTTGCAGCTCATCTGGAAATTCATTTGACAAGGGTTTCGCACCACACTAAGTCTATGCTGCTTCCATTCTGGACATTGGTGTATACAGATTTCATGATTGATGCTCTCCGCGTGCGATGCTGGCCGGTGTACTGAGCACACGAGACAGCAGCTTTGTCATGTTCAGGAATTCAGGGCTACCATTCTTGTTTCTCAGCACTTGAGATGAGAGTTCTCCGATTGACTATTTGCCGGGTTCCAACTTGGAGTAAATATCTTTGAGGAGACAGTAGAGCTGATCAAGATCCATTGTTTTCTGTAGGTTTACAGCTGTCATGGCCTCAGACAGATCTCTGTTTTCAATTCCCTATTAACTTTGATGATCAGGCACCGCGTATTGAATCAAGTAGCCAGTTGTTGAAAAATCAAACCATTTCTCCAGATATTGGATCAGCACATCGTAAAATTTCTTTAGGTCTTTCCAAAGAGGTTCAGTTCAGCAGCAACGGGCAGCATCTCAGTTCATGCATTTTTGGAGGTGAAGTATTTGTGTCTCTTCGCTTCCAGCAGTTTAATTCCCAGCTCGTTCATTATGCCGTTTAAGGTTTGTGAAGTGTGCGCTGTCATAGTCACGGTTTCCAGAACCCAATATTACTGAAGAATTTCAGAACATTCTCAGCTTTGCTAGGCCCCTCACCTTCTTCGTTTTCCATATTGGAGAACAGCATCCTTGGAGATTTTGAACACTTCTTGGTGCCCAGAGAAACAAAGTAGTTCATAATAGCCTGCTGCATATTTACAAACCTGTTTGCAGCTGAGAAAAGACTCAACCCGCACGTTGGAAGGGGTGCAGTAAAGGGGCACGCTCATATCCACAGAGTCAAACATGCCCCTCAGGGCTGCTGAAATGATCGACTCTTACTCACCAGAATCCTGATGCCAACTTGCAGGGTATTGCTAGCTGTGTCACGGCACCGTGGACAGCAGGCTGCGTTGGTTTTTAAATTCTGGTCACTGCTAGTCACTTTCCATCATTCATCTTTGCATTGTCAGCGTGGCAGGAAGTCACTCTGCTCAGGTCCGGTTTTGGTTTGTTGCACGTTTTTCAAGTAAAGTCTTCCGTCCCGTTGCTTTGCTGTAGAGAAGTCTGGTTTATCCTGGACCCATGGTTGGGTGTCCAGTATTTGTAATAAGGGGTAAGTTTTTGTGGGTCCCTTGTTAGATGCATCTGTGGTAGCTGAGAACTAGGGACCATCTGGCTAGCTGGGGGTCTTTTAAAAATATTGTCCAGAGCAGCGCCAGCACGTGTTTGATTGATGTGCTGTGCATGAATTGAGTCTGAATAGAAGGCAGATGGCACTTCCAGTTCAGGCACACGAGAGAGAGGTGTGTTGGAGGGCTGTGCTGTGGTACACTTGAGTTAGCTCAGCAGCACTAACCTGCATTGAAGGATTTGGCCTGCTTAAAAAATTCAAGAGCAGGGTATTGCTCTCAAGAGCCTTGATGTTTCGTTTGAGTTTTTGAATCGCTGTGACGCTTGGCCTTGGACTCGCTGCGTGGGAAATGCTAACTTTCTGCTTGCTTTACGTAAGGCTCTTGAATCACACTCGTTGAATTGCTGAACCCGGGATAAACATTTGCCCATCCTGTCCTGTGTCTGCACTGTCTTTTTTGTTGTTTGGGAGTTGACTCGTCCTCACGCGCTGTTTCCATTTCAGTGTTATCAGCTGAAGACAGTTAGCTCACAGCTGCCAAGAACTGCAGTGTCCGTGTGCACACACCTGTTGTTCCACTCCCACTGCTACGGTCCACACTGGTTCAGAACTGTAATGTAAATTAACTATCCCTACTGGAAATTGTGTGGCACTGGAAGATTGCCCAAAAACCCCAAATTCCCAGCAGATAACATAGGGCGTGGTAGGGACGCATTTAACAAATAGTACAGCCCAAATTGACTAATTTTCTATTTCATTAAATTTCACCTGACTATTGGGACAAATGGCTCAGGACACGGGAGAAAGGGTTACATTTATGGGACGTCCAATCACCCTATGCCAGGGGTGCACAGAGGACCCATATGTTCTGTTGCTCATTGAAGAATTTCTCACGCTCCCCCTGGGGTGGACCATGTCTGGAGCCCAGCCCACTGCTGCGCAGGATTGCCTCAGATCCTGAGGACACTTAGTGAAGACGTGTGATGTGAAGAAAGTGTGTTGCACGTTTAGCTAGTTTTTAGTGCAAGCAGTTGCTGGTAACCAGGATTAGAGCTAGCACCAATAACTCACCCGCTCTGAGAAGCGTTTCCTGTCCAAGTTCCAGAACCTTGCTGTTTTGTGCGGGAAACTCTTTTCTTTAAGAACTAACACCAAAGTGGTACCTGCTAAGACCGAGCAGGCGCAGGCAATGAAGGGTTCTGACGGCTAATGAGAACTTTCTGTGCAGGTGAGGAGTTACCTGAGCTGGACAACGTGGCTGACTACTGGCTGGGTTCCATCGCCAGAGCGACGATGCAAACCTACTGTGAAGTCATTCTGCACATCCCAGAACTGACCCTTCACTCAGCGAAGCAGCTTGCCACGGACATGGGTAAGTGCAGAACTCGCCCAGTCCAGCTCGTGAGTTGCTTTTCCCTCGCAGGTCTTGCTTCCCTACACCCCAGTCGGGCAGTGCCTGGGGACCTCTCGAGAGGTGCTGTTTGCTGGGCTTCCTGGGCTCTTGGGAGTGAAGGGCACCCAACTTCTCAAAGAAGCTGTTCCCTGTCTTTATGTTGAGGCTTTTAATGAAGTTGCAGCTAATTGGAGGGTGAGGGGCAGCTATGACGGTGCTTCTCTCTCCGAGCCCATTGTTCTCCACAGCGGGGCTGCAGGCTGCATGCGTCCTTAGTGTCCCAGATGGCAAAGCCGCAGAGGTAAACCCAGTGGCCAGAGTTGGAACCTGGCAGCTTTGTTTTGGCAAGATGTGTCTCCTGGGCACCTGGAGAAGCTGGGTATTTCCAGCCGGTGGGGAGAGAGGAGAAGGTTTTAGTCTCCTGTTACCTCCTGTAATGAATGATCACAGCGTGGCCTTCCCTTTGATGCCTGCAGAGTGATCCCAGAATGCGGTGTGGGGAAGTGCATCCAGTGGTTCCTTGCCGCAAGTGTAGGGAAAGAGTCCCTTGCTCCTCACCAGAGAATGCTGAAACCCGTCTGATGGCTCCCTCTCTCGAAGCTCCTCAGCTGCAGCTGAAAGCCTTCCCCCCGCAGGGAGGCGGGATTGGGTCCCTGTGGAGCCAGTCCCTGGTGCTTGCTGGTGGCTGAGAAGCTTGGTGCTCGGCAGGATCACTCAGGAGGCTTGGGCGCATTCTCTCTAGGGACAGAGACCGGCTCAGCTAGAGTAGAAGAAACCAGCCAGGAGCCCTGCAGAGCACGTGGCGGTAGATCGGCACCTACAGCACCGTTTAAAAAGTAAATTGTAGGGCCAGCTCCTCTCCCTGCTTAATTCCTTTTGTATTGCGCTAGCAGCACAAAAGCAATGTGCTGCTGCCCGAATCAGGCAGTGAAAGTTCCCCAATGCAGGAATAGCTTTATCTGATCTGCTCTGGGCACACAAAGGGGGAGCAGCGTGGGGTGTGAAGGGGTGGACTGGAGCACCGTGCGGTCCCAGCTGGCATAAATTAGAGCAGCCCTGTGACGGCACTCAGTTATCTGGGAGATGATTTTACCCCAGCCAGCCTGGGGAATGGGGAAGCAGAAAGCTGGTCTAGAACCGTCTTTGTCTCCTCCCATCTCAGCTGCACTGGAAATGAGTTTGATGTAATTGGGGATCCAGCATGCAATCCTCCCCCGCATTGTGTGAAGGCCTCAAGAAGAACTGGATCAGGAGGCTGAGCATCTTGTCCCTCCATCCTTCATTCCCTCACTGAGGAATTGGCCATGAAGCTGTGTGTTGGGACTCCTTCTTACATCAGTAGCTTCCTCCTGCTGCAGAGGTCCCCATCACTGCTGTGGTTCTGAGCATGTCTCTCGTCTGACTCGGATTCTTTATCCCTGTGGTTGGCGAGTGACTGCTCCGAGGAAGTCTGTGCAGTTCGTGAAATGTAGTTGCATATGCCCCATTCCTCTGACCCAAAGCACTGGTCAGGTAAAGCAGTAACTGAAGATCCAGAACAGAAGGGAGGCTGCGTAGCTAGATTCCAGCTGCTTTTTAGGCAGTATGAATTAGACAGAGCTAGTGCTGATGGACAAAGGATATCTGTTGAAATGCTCTGGGGAAGAGTTGCCATGAAGGCCCCTCTCTCGTATGGCTCTGCTTTGGGGACTCTGGCACAGCAACCATTGCCCATTTAAATGCATTTTGTCCTTCCGTCTTGTAGATTACCTGATCAATGTGATGGATGCTCTTGGCCTTCAACCACTGAAGACGCTGCAAACCATTGTCACTCTGCTGAAGACCAAGCCAGAGGACTACAGGCAAACAGCCAAAAGCTTGCCCCGCAGATTAGCCAGCGGCATCGCCACCATGAGAGGCCTGGACTATTAACTCTGAGCCCTAGAGAAACATCACAAGGGAGGACTTGGCTGAAGTCTCAATTTCCTAAATTGTTTTTCTCCCGGAAACTCTGCAAGGCTGGTGGGACCGGTAGTGGGGGAAACAGAGTTGATTTGTGCCTCATTTAATAAATGGTTGCATTTGGAAATGTGGAGAGGGCTCTCCGTGGGATTGGAATTCTGAAATGGAAAGGAACAATGTCTCAATGAGCACATTTCCCTATGGCCATCTGGGTGACCTTGATTAACTAGAGTGGTCTTGTGACGTGTTCTGGCGCCATGCCACATGACGAGGAGATGACTGGCTTTCTCAGTGCAGTCTAATAAATGGTGGCTGAAATTACAGGGTACGTGCAGTGTGGATGAGCTGAAATGAGGGCTCTACTATCTGGAGGCAATGCCCATTGCTCAAGTCTTTCAGTATCCACAATCTCAAGAAGGCAGCGTCTTGGCAATTGCAGAAAAGGCAGGACCAAACAGAGCCCAAAGAACAAAACCAGTTTAGTAGGTTGTTTCTCCGGAGATGAATGTGTTCTTCCTTCTGAAGCAATGTGAACTCTAAGGAATAGGACGTAGCAGCGTTGTAGTCTTCTTGTGAAATGGATGAAACTGGTGTCTGAGTCTTTGTGAGAAGTCTTATCTAATCTAGGAACACTTCCCGAGGCATGGCCTCAGGACATCATTAGGGAAAGTATAAACAGATTGCACTGGGTTGGGGTTTGGTCTGTGGGGGATCATGGGGGTAGAAATGCCATTGGGGGAACTCTGCAAAGCTCAGCTTTTTGGGAAATGTAAAATGCCAGGATTTGAGGATTTTTTTGGGGCACAAGAAGAGTTTCACAGAAACGTTTAGTCTAGGGTTAGCATCTGTCTGAACTGCTTTGCCAAGCCCCCTCGATCAGTTCAATCTAGCACTCTGGTTGTGGTGAAGAATTTGATATTTCATCGCGACATTGCTTTAACCATTTTTTTTGGCAAGACAGGCGTCCTGATCTGGAATGCAAACCAGCACAGATATTAGGTGTGTCTTGGTCCTAGGCACAGACTGTACCTGAAAGGGATTGAGTCGATTGCTGGCAGTAAAAGCAAAGGAAAGCTGTCTCTCGCAGCCCGACGTCTCACTGCCCTGTTACCAGAATGGAACAGTCTAGTTAACAGTGAGCTTTCCTCCCCTCAATGTAAAGTGCCCCAGATGTGGTGTCTACTCTAAACACGCACACTTACAGCACGTACAACAAACAAGACCCCTTTTCTGCAGTGTTTTCTTCTCTCCTGCCCCAGGACTTCCTCACTCCCTTTTTTCCACCTAGAACCAGAGGGCTTTTCCTGTTCTTATCTGGTTCCTTTCTGGATTTGCTGACATGGCCTGCCAGAGAGGCACCTATTCATCTTCACAAATTCCTCCTCCTCTCGAGTTCTGGTGGTTCTGTGTCAGACTCCTTCATGCAGATGAGGACATGCTCTTAGTTCCATTGGATTATGTGTAATCTTCCGTAACTCGCTCTTCAGCCGTGCATCTGTTGCACCTTTGCCCCACTCATTCCACGTGCAGTTTTCAGTATCCGTTAGGAGCATGCGGCAGACCGATAAGCCTCCCGAGATGGGAGGAAATCGGAAGACACAAAGGCATCAAATGGCTTTGGAGCATATTGACCCGTCTGTAAACAATATTTCACGTGGTTTCATTTTATTCTTTCGTGGCTTCTGCCAGTGGAGTTTGGCAAGGTTGGGGCGCTGGGTCCGTCCAGAGGAGATGCTAGCCCTGGGGTGAGTTGTGCAAGGAAGGCTGTGCTCTGTTAGAAACGCTGTTCTTCAGCCCCCACCAGCTCAGACTCTAAGAATGGGCTGACTCTTTCTGAGCATCTCAGTAGAAACACCCATCGCTTTATGCAATAAGGCAACACAGCCCATTCAGCTGCCCCGGAGCGGCAGTGCCCCTGCAGGAACCAAGTCTTGAACTGCTTCGGTGTAGAGCAAGGAGGAAGGAAGTCTAGGGTTGCAAACCTTGGCGGTCCCATCTCCTGTCCTCTCAAGCTCATACTTTGAGGTTCTCCTTCAGGGAGATTGGCCCTTCATTATTCCGTTACGGTCCATCCAGCAGATAAGGCCTCAGGTATACTTGATGAGGGGCCAGTATGTTGTAAATGGCCCGTGGCCTTCCTGATCCGGCAGCGTTTGCATACAAGTGAAGTTGAGCTGGCAGCTCTCTGCACAGCAGAAATTGGGCAAGAGATATGTGTATGGGACTTGTCTTACCGTGCAGCTGTTCCTTTCAGCTTGGACACAGGTGCTGTTTGTGGAGAACACCGGAGAATGTCCTGTCTGATTAGCTTTGACCATGTTTATTTCTTGTTGCCAGCCCCAGAGCAGGGATGCTGGGCACATTTTTGCCCTACATTCTCTCTCAGGCCATTGTGCAGTGTGGCTAGTAACAACCTCCTGGTCTGTTCGTTCTCTTTTGGGGGGTTACGTTGTTTTGCCTACTGGAGCATGTGGCTATGCAGGGTTTGGCCAAGTGTAGAGGATCCAGTGTAAAGGGAGGATTCCTATTTCTCGATAACCCTCCTTCCCTCTTCCTAGGGAACTCCTGAGCTTCCAGCCCCTGATAGTTCTTCTCCACCTTTCACTTTTGCCTCATTTTCCTTCCCTCTTCTCCAGCCTCTTGCTAACTGCTTGAATTTGGGAGCACCATTGTCCAACTGGGGCAACCTCCCCTTTGCAAACCACTCGCCCACATCTTCCACCTGCCCTGTGACTGCCCCGTCCTCCTGTTTCCTCCTTCCCTCCCCTTTCTTTAGTTCACACCTGTGGCTTCTTCCCTCAGCCTGTCAAACATCGCTCTTCTTGTCTCCATTTGGGAAAAACCCTCACTTCTCCCCTTCATCTCTAGCTCTGGCTTCAACTCTCTCCTGTTAAGTGTCCTTGGGACACTTGTCTCCATCTTCTCTACTCTCATTAACTCGGTTTCTGCCCTCACTAGTCACCACTGACGATCTAGGCGCGTCAGCACATTAATCATTCCCTTCTGGGCTTCACAGACACTCCTGTCCTGCAGACTCCCTGAACTGGTGTGTTTGGGCTCCTCTCCCTCCCCTCTAAGGGCTCTGTCCTCGGCCACCTTCTCTCTTGCCTCTGCTCTTCTTGTTAATCTTATCTGTTTCCAGCATTTTGGTCCTTACCTCTAAGCCAACGGCTGTCAAATCAGCCTCTGGTCTCTCTCCTGCTGTACATTCCCAAGCTTGCCTCCTCCCAACACAGTCCCATCCTGCAGCTCCTCTAATGTTTAAATGTCTCGTTTTCCCACACTGCCCATTTTTTGTGGTCAGGCAGAGATTTGTTCCTCCACATTCCCAGTTCCTGATGGCATGGGACTGTGTCAGGTTAGCTTCATATCCTTTCCTGAAGGACACTCTTCTGCTTGCTGGGCCAATGGAGCATCCCATTAGCCTGGGCCAGTCAAAATTACGTGTTCCACGCTCTAGTTCAATAGCTCCCAGCCTGGGGGATGGGATCTCCTGGGGGGGCGCCAGGGCATCCATGAGGCCTTGGTAGCCTCCCAAGCTCCATGCCGGGCGCAGCCCCTCAAGCTCTGTGCCGGCTGGAGCAGAGGAGCAGCCCCAAGCTCCACTCCGGCCAGAGCAGAGATGCAGCCCCCACAACCCCACTCTAGCCAGGTGGGTGCTTGGCCGGGGGGGGAGCGGCCCCGGCCAACCCACCAGGCCCACCTCCATCACCCCATTAGGGACGGGAAGAGGCGGGACACGGCGTGCAGTGGGGTCTGTGCTGGGGAAGCTTTAGCGTCTTACTTGGGTAAGAGTAATTTATTATTTCTGTAATTGGGTCTTGTGTGTTTATGGCTGGTGTTGGGGGGGGGGTGCATGTTTTACCCATTCTTCACTAATGGGGCTTTCTCTCAAAAAGGCTGGGAACCACTGTTCTAACCGGTCACCTTTGAAGAAATAATCAAGTAAGCAAACAGCCTGACTTAAGTACCTTAGGCACATTTTTCGTTTTATTGGTTTGACAAACACCCTCTATAAACCAGCAATGCCTCGAAGAGTAAAGTTTCCACCTCCTGCCAGAGAACATGCTGTTCCCATGTACCTCACCTGTGCGAGGGATGAATCTCTCCCGCCCTTTCTCGGCTCCTTTTGTTTCCAGGCAGTAGCTGGTAGTGACTAACCCCTGCAGGCACTTGGCTAGGAAGAAAGGTCCAAGAATGTGGATGATGTTTCCTCCCATACAGGGTCTTGGATGTCCTGGTGCATTTTTGTTTTAGGGTTTCAGTTGTCATTCCCAGAGACCCCTCAGGACCAGGGCCTCCCTGAGCGAGCAGATGCTGCATTGGAGGGGACCTGACTCCCCCAATGCTTTGGTGATGGCTGGATTTGGAACAGAATTTTTCTCCTCCTTTTCCCTGGGCAGCTGGCCGCCTGTAGTCAAGCACTTCAGGAGTTGGGGTTGGGGCAGTAGTGGGGCCAGACTGCAGAGAATTCTAGAGGCTTCAAAATGCCCCCTGCGTGGTTGGAAGAGCTGTGGTGCTCCTATGAAGTAGAGGCAGCATTACCTAGTGGTTGGGACACCAGAGACCTGTGTTTATTCTCAGCTTCCCTTTGTCTTGCTGGCTGCTTTAAGCAAATTGCTTCTCTGTGCCTTGGTTAACTCATCTGTGAAATGGGCAGAGCAAGGAGTGCCCACGGCAGCACACAGCTTTGGCTGTGACCCCAGAAAGCGCTGGCCCCAAAGCGGAGTGTTTGCAATTCCCAGCTCTCAGGCAGTGGCCACGTGGGCTGTGAGGAAGGGTGCATTCATTGTAGACTCAGCCTTGCTCTGAAAAAGGAAGTGACCCATTTATTGGCTCGGAGGGAATGAGGAGATGAACAGTAAAGGGCTAGGACAGCTCTTGTAAGAACTGGATCTTGCTGTCCCGAGCAGGTTTCCTAACTGCATTTCATCTGCCCTGTCACCAATTCCGGTTATTTTTACTTGCTTTGCTCTCAATGTACCTAGGGCTGGGTGATCTCCTTACAACACCACCTGCGTAGATAACAGAATTGGCTGGCTGGAATAGGCTGGTCTCCATCCTTTGTTAGCTTCTGCAAACACCAACAAAGTGGTGAATAAGAAGCATGTGAGCTGGGAACAGCAATAGAACTCAAGTGAGAAGATGGTTTGTAAATGTCTGTTCATTGCACGGGACAGCAGGCTCCCTTTCATTAACCCTAAGAGCCCTCTCCTTTCTCAAGTGCCGGGGAAGGTGTCCCGTCCCCCCTGCCCCATGGTGAGAGTTTTGGGGTGAGGGCCCCTTTGTGGTGGTGGCTCAGCAGCGAGTGTTTACTTGTCACGAGGAATCTGATCCTTTGGAAGTGAGGTGTAATTGCGCCCGTTTACTCGGTGAATGCAGTAGCTGTGCTGTTCCCCTGGTCTGCAAGGCAGAGTTTTACCAAAAGGGTTCCGTTTACTGACATGAAGAACCCTCCCTTTGAAATGCAACTGTTTAAAGCATAGTGATCGATGAGATATGCAAATAGAAATTACAGGAATGCCAGACCAGTATTTGCAAAATTATAATCTGCCACTTAATCTAGTTATCTCCTGTTGAGGACAGTTAGATTATAATCTTGGTTCGACCCTTTTTCCCAAGACTGGTAACATGCACGCTGTCTTCCCTGACTGCACTCCCAGTGCTCTAGATGAGAGTAAAATATTGACCAGGCGGCACCCTGCAGGTTTTGTATTGTTCGCACATCTGGTGCTGGTTGGCAGTTCGTGTGCATTTGTAGAAATCTTCCTTATGCTGAGTATAGGATGGGCCTCCTAGCTCAGGGATTTTTTTCCCCCAGGTCCAAACTTTTGGATCAAGGTGTAGTCGAGATACAGATGCCACAGAAAATAATAATGAAAACCCCCCAATAACAATGAAGAGTAAATATATAGTGTGTGTGTGTGTGTGTGTGTGTGTGTGTGTGTGTGT
>ML685786.1:1336101-1348206 GCA_007922175.1 Pelusios castaneus | reverse complement strand
GGGGTCAATTCAAAAGCATCTAGTAATCTGGATTTGCCTGCAGTCTGCTTGCTGACCAGCTCTGCTCTAGTCCATAAATCAAAACACAATGTAAAGGACTGTGGTAAATAGCTACCAGCCTCCCCCAACCTGCTCTCTCCTCAGTAGCCCAGGAAACTCCTGAGAGACTGAGTATCTGGAAGGGTAAAAATCAGGGTTCTGCTGGATCAAGCGTGGAAGTGATTGCTAAAGATGAGGCCTCCTTACAGAGAATGCCCTGCCAACACTTGCTTCTTATAAATTTCATGATTTGTGGGTTTGTTTTTTTGAAACTTCAGCAGCTGGAGTCATTTGTGTATGTGAGAATCTCTTTTCATCTTTTTAAAAAAAAATCAATAAAACCTCACTCTTGTGGTCTCGAATAAAAACTGGAAAATGTGACCCATAAAAACTCAACCTTCACAAGATTAAGAACTTCACATCATTTAAAAATTCCCATTATTTTAAGCCAATCTCATGTTTATGGGACCCGAGTCATGATTTCTTGAACACTTGGGATGGGCAATACTGCTCTTGAAAATCTTCAGCTCAGGTTTCTCTGCTGATCACAGATTTGGCAGCCTTTGATCAGTCTTTCACCAATAATAACTCTGAAGAGGTCAAAGCCTTAAATATTTCTTGTATGGAAGGACAGGGTGGTAAAGGGAAAGCATAACTGAGTGGTTTTTCCATAGAGGTAATGAAGGGGAGGTGCCAGGTTTGGTCTCGTATATAATAGCTTCTGAGAGCCTAGTTTATGATGTAGCTTTGTTTGATGTAGATATTCTCCACAGATTTTAGGGCACTTACTTAACACATTCAGTTTAGCTAACTTCCTTTAACAAGAGAACAGGGCACTGTAAATGAGACACCAGAAACAGTGTAGCTCCTATTCATTTTTAATCCATTTATCCCACCAGTCTGTGAAACTGGAGATTTCCATCTCCTCAGCTTTTAGGATTGGTTTAATAGAGGATCTGACTGAGGTTTGGTCTGGATTGAGAGCTCAATCCTTGTGCTGTAGATCAGCACTCTTATTCAATTGGTTAGTTGAAGTATTAATAGAGGATCTGACTGAGGTTTGGTCTGGACTGAGAGCTCAATCCTTGTGCTGTAGATCAGCACTCTTATTCAATTGGTTAGTTGAAGTATTTAACAGATGCAGATATAAGGCTTTTGGGGTGGCTGACTTTGAAACTAGAAATCTGCCCCAAAAGACAGTATAAACTAAATACATTCAGAAGGGCTGGCGTGGCTGAATGAGGAAAAAGGTGTCCACAGTGATCCGGGCTGTGTTGAGTGGCTGTTTGTTATATTCTTCCTCTTTCACAGTAATTGCATTCTGAAAGTCTGTGTTCCTTTGTAAACTCTCTAGGTTTTCCCCCATTCCCCATTGTAGGTGCAGAAACATTCCAGGTCATGCAGACTGCACGTGGCAGGATTTATAAAAACTAGAGTGAAGCCTCACCACCCCTCTCCTGCGTAAGGACGGATTCGCCCCGTGATACAGGGGGGCTGTAACTCACTCGGTCTCGTCTCCTCCCCAAGTCTTGAAAAGGATGTCCGTGAACTAGATGTGGGGCTTGGTGGAGGGCCAGGGGACAGCAGCTCTGGCAGGGAGCTGTCCCCCCCCCCCCCAACATGTGGTTCATATCTGGGCCACGAGCGAGGCCATAGTCTCGCTTGTCAAGGAGCCCATGGAGGTTTGGCTGTATCAGCAACCCTGGCCCCCAAGCCAAACGTTAGTGTCGGGCTGGTCTGCCAGATGGAAATGCCCGGCTAGTGCCAGGGGAGCGTGTCCTAGATCTGCACCGGACCGGGCCCGAGCCTGTGTGATCAGCCTCTCTTTAGGAGCACAGCATTTCCCCTGCTCTGCCCCAGGAAGCTCGGCAATGAAGACTCGTGTTTTTTGCCCGGAACGATACCAGTGGTGATCGGCTGCGCCCCCACCGTAGGTGCTGTATCTTTTTTGGAATCTGAACTCTTTACCTCTAACACAGATGAACAAATGTGCCCATCTGCAGGAGATTGACGTGAAAGCTCAGCAATGAGCACAGAACACAAACAAAAAGCATAAGCGCTCCAGCAAGCAGCCGAGACAGCTTCTCTCTGGAGCAGGTCCCTGCTCCGCCGGCTGGCGATTTGGAGGCAGGAATAGTGAGAGTTGAGAAGACGAAGGGGAGAGAAAGGGTGTGTCATTTTGGTTCTGTTACTTGCAAGCTAGCTGGAAAGAAACAGACGTGTAGAACAGCCCCATGTGTTTATTTTTCAGTTTCCAAAGATCTACATAAAGCAAAACCACTCTGATTCTCAGGCTATCCGTGTCCCAGTCTCTCCCTCCCACAACCAACCCTCAGTCTTCCCTTTGCGACTCTTCTCCTGCTGAGCTGCTGCACTGCGATTGGGTCATCACACTCACTGCAGGAGAAGCTACTGCCCACGGAAACAGCTTTAACTAAGCGCATTTTAGAGCCGGGGGAAGTGCCGATTAGACTGGACTACACCCCCTGTATACAGCGAAGTCAGGCCAGCCCTCGTGCTTTAGGGGTGGAATCTCTTTCAAATGAGCTGTGTGTTCTTCGGGCCTCCTGATTCCAAGCAGCTTTGGCGTGAATTACAAGGGCCGTGGCCAAACAGAGCAGGCGCCTCCTGCATGGCCAAAGGCTGCAATATTCTTTGCTTCTTAACTGGCCTCTGCATCGCTGTCTGACTCGCTGCCAGCCAGGGGGTCTACACGCAGGGAGTCGTAGTTGGGTGGCGGGGTGCCTGGTTCTGGTGGGAGTGCTGCAGGGGGAGAAGCTACATTGATGCTGGTGTCTTCATGTTGGAACCCAAGATTCGTGTGAGTCTCCACCAGCTGTGACACAGTCGGAGGGGCGTCTGGGTACCGAGCCTGGGCACGCCTCTGCTTCAGGCCCTTGCACCAATTGATGATATTAATGATGGTGATCCACAGAAAGTCGATGATGATTTCTCCGAATTCAATGAGGCACAGCACCGAGCCCCCCATCCAGAACCCAAACTGGCCTCCCAGGTTGGACAGGAGCCACACAATCTGAAACAGGAAAGACGGTCAGGCCCATCATCAGTCCCAGGAGCAACTGGGCAGCTGTGGGCATAGGGCGCTCGAGTGTAAGTAGGTGACTATCCATGCCTCGTTCACCCTGCAACATCGGCACGGCTCTCCCGTTGCAGGCACAGAGGGCGTGATGGCAGCTGCTCAGCCAAAGGAGATCTCAGTATTTCTGAGCAGCACTGCCCCCCTACCCCACCCAAGGAGGAAATGGGTCAGGGCAGGAATGAAGAAGGGTCTGGGCACCCGCCTGTAGCATGCCCAGGAGTCGGAGTTGTGTCCTACATAGCAGGTGTATTTCCCACAGTCCAGGTGACAGGGACATCTCTAACTACAGATTAACGGCTGGGGATCTGCATGGACGCTGCTCAGGGACTGGCCTGGCAGAGTCCTGCCGGGAACGCCACAGGGACTTGGCTTCTGGAAAAGACAACAGCAGTAAATTGCGGCACGTTTGTTAAAGCAGGAGCAGGATGCTGCACTTACGGTTGTAGCAGCCGATTCCGAGATGGTTCTGTAATTATACTCTTGAAAGTAAATATTTAGCTTGATGATCCCATTTCTGTAGGACACAAGAATTATTTCAGATTAAATTCTAGCCCTGTATGCCCCGTGCATTTACGCAAGTGTGGTTCCCACTGCATTTTCATGATCCCTGGAGTCTGGCTTTGCATTTGGGATCAAGCTGCTCCAAGCAATGCTGTGGGTGACATCTGTAATATTCCGTTTATTTAAAGACTCGGTTTGGGATGTAGAGGCGGTAGAAAGGTTGAGACTGGGCCCTAGGTGTGGGGGAAGAGATCTTGTTCTCAGACACTTTATAAGCTGAATCCCTTAGGGGGTCAAAGGTGCATTAAAAACACAGAGCAGCCTAATGATTGTATTGGAAGTGCTTTGCAATTCTTGGGGGAACTTGCTAGGAGTAAATTTCTGGGAGCCAATTAGCAACCTTTCATCTGACTGACGCATCTGAATGACTCTTGAGGTTTCTTCTGAAGGCAGCCCCGAGCTGAATGTGAACTGCGCTAGCTAACTGGTCTCGTGGATTTTGGGGGTTTAGAGCTGGGCCAGAGCATCACTGCGTGGCCACATGACGCAAGTGTTTAAAATGCGTGTCTCAAAGTTAGACTAAAGCTCCTTTGAGCATCTAAGCAGGAGCTGCTTTTCGAGGCTGCCCCCGCCCTCGCACTCCGTGTGGACGTGTCCCACCTGTGAAAGGTCAGGGCCACGTCTACAACTGCCTGATGCTGATGTCTGAAGGTTTTGGCCAGCACCTTTCCTTCTTTTCTGACAGTTCTGAGTCCTGGGGGAGCTTCCTCTTGATTTCTGCTCCAGGCTGTTCAGCCAGGGTTGGGATCATAATATTCTGAGGGGAGGGATTCGAATGAAGGCCTTTTTGCCCCAGCAGTTGGCCTCCCCCCTCACCAGAGGCAAGAGAGACCAGGTGCTGTTTCACTGTCCCTCTCCCCTGAGCATTACTGTTTGCTACTTCTGTCCCGTTAGTGGAGACCTCTCGTTGGCAGCCTCGAGCTCATTCTCCAGCTCAGCCCAAAGACCCTGAAATGTCTGTATTCTTCCATTGGCCAAGTGGGCTTCAGCTGCAAAAACCCGCCGTGTCCCTGCCTCAGTTTAACAGCACCGAACGCCGGGGGTACGGGCCTCCCGGTTGGTTCTCCATCCGAACCAATTCCCTGGTCTCAGGCATCATTCTGCACACCATCACCATTTCACACCAGCTGTGTCCTGGCCACAGCACCCCTCTGCATTGTGCACTCTGGAGGGGAATACGGAACCAGTCTCTCCATTAATGTGAACTCAGGATCCCAGCACGCCGCTTAGGAGCTGGAGACAGAGATGATGCACTGCCACCAGCAGCAGCCATGGACCACGACTGGCGAATGGCAGGCACTGTGGAACCCATGGGTCAGCCCGGCACGTGCACCACACGCGGGGGGAACATGGTGCTCCAGATTAGTCTGGGTTGGCTATGAAATGCTTTTCTGCATGAGACGTGGATGTTGTGGAGCCAATTTCCTCCTTTCTGTAAGGCCAGGACCAGCTGCACTGAGGTCTAGTTCACCCAGCTCTGTGGCTTGATGTGTAAGAGACGCTGCTGAGAGGATCCGAGTGCCCGTCTTAATGTTCACACAGTTTTGGTTCAGTGTGACCTATTCCCATCGTATTTTTAAGCCCACCTCTAGCACCACATTCTGGGCTCAGCCTTTCTGTCCCATTTCAGCTTCCGTGTGACTTGTTTGCTGCATGTTACACATGGATGCACGCACATGCAAGTCAAGAATTTTCAAATCAAAGCTATGTTTTTAGGTCTGGAGTCGGATTATTTCTGCACTTCAAAGGCAGAGTTCAGATTTCCCACTTGTCCGAGACCTCAGCTCAGATTTTCAATTAGTAAGAGCCATCTCCACCCACCTGGAACCTTGGATCAGCTCCTCCTAGGAGCAGGTGCCAATCCAGTTTTCTCAGGTGGGTGGAGCTGAAAAGAACCTGCTGTGTTCAATATGTTTTTTAGCTTAACTTTGGTTGCCTCGTTTGTAGCTATGAAGTGTATGGTCCCTGCACACACTTCTTTTGTGAGTGTCTGGCTACATATATGGGCATGCCACAATATCAGCAAATTTGCTCTCCTCCTATATGCGTGGTGGGTTGACGGTCAAGATCTGAGTTACTGTCAAGAGGCACCTCAGATCAGTCTCTGATCTGGTCTTTAACTCACCTGTCCAGAGTCACATTTGTTGACAGATCTCTTTCATAGGACAAAATATGGAAAATCCAGTCCTAGGAAAAGAAATTTGATTCATAACTGAAAAGGGAAATGTTTTCTCTCTGAACCATGTGTGCTTTGGGGGGAGGGAGCTTAATCCAGACTCAGTTCCAAAACTGTAGCAGAGAACTAGAACTTCTGGTGCTGACCTTGCTAAATAAACATTGATCTTACTGTATATAAAGGGATATGTGATTGTCAATAGCAACTGCAGACCGTTGTCTTTCCTCCAGGCCATAGAATCGGTGCCAGAGAAACAAATCATCAGGAATATTCCTGCTGAAATTATAAAAGGGCTATTTCTGCAGAGGTTTGTTCTATCAATCCACGCTAGGGACCCTGATATTTTAGCGGCCGTGTGCCAGATGATTTTGAGAGAATGCAGGCAGGTGGCTTATGGAGCATTTGGGAAAGTGGGATCAGACAAAGATTTCAAATTCCCATCACTGGAAGGAGTTGGGGTATGAATTCAAGTAAAAAAAAAAAAAAAACCTTTCAAAGGGCAGTTTGATTAAGTGAGTTGTGTATAATGGGTCAGGAAGTGGCAATGTTTCGTAGCAAGTGGGGCTGTAGATGAGAACTGGCTAGAGTTTGAAGAGGTACAGGAATTAGGCCAGGAAAAGCGTCCCCCTTTACAGAAAACTCGATGCGCATGAGTGACAAGATACCTGTAGAGAAAAACAGAGCTCCAAAAAAACCACAGGGGCTAATCAGCATCAGAGAAGAGAAAATAAAGCACAAATATCGTAAGGAAGGAGAAACAACAGACTTTTTCCACATGCTGAGAACAGAATTACAGAGAAGGAAGTAGGGTGTTATGAAGAGTAGAACAATTTGCATGTCCGATTAGAAAGATGTCATAGAATCAGGATCACTTTTATTACCCAGTTTTTCTACCTAGAAAAATGGGGGAAAGTATTGAATAATGTATTCAACACACGTGCGCAGCTCCAGTAGATCGCTCACCCTGGGCTCTGTTTTTGTTCTGTGCTGATCTGGATTGAGCCCACATAGCTAGTGGCTGTTGACAAGGACAGGGTTGGTTCTGCAGAAACATTTACTAACAATGGAATGAGCCCCTGAGTCATTCACACAAGTTTGTATAATTGTTCTAACCTGTTGCTAGGTAGGCAGAAGCTATTAACATGGATTTGTACCAGAGGAGGTGACACCCCTCCGTTACCTTCTGCTGCTCTCAGGAGCCAGCTTGATACCTACTGAACTGTCTCTGAAGTCAGCTTTGACTAATCAAGTTGTGGGAATTTGAAGAGAGCATGAGATGGCCTTTAAAGTACTCTGACTTATTTTGATGATAGAGAACAGACCTTGGTCTTGCACGTACACAAAGCAGCAGAGACTGGAGGCTGATACACAGCTCTAAAGTCTTTTAGGAAATGTTGCATGAGGATGTATTAAAGATATAGAAGATGGTCATACAATTAGACTTGTAACCTAGATGCAGAGTCCTCCATAGATACAAAATTTGTATCTGCATCTGGTCTATGAGCCGCAAACATGGTCCACGAATGTAAAGTGGCTATCCGCAGATTTGCAGGGCTCTGTGTTTGTTTCAGATGTAAAGGGGCAGAGTTAAGGCTGTTTGTGAAACCTTAATTTTGACATTCTCTGACCTCTGGCTGCTCAAGTATCCAACCTGAAGATCTATTTTATGGAATGTTGGACTTTTCACATTGGCTATTCCATTAGATCTTATCGCACTTGTCTACTTCACAAGAGTACAAAGGTGGGTGTTCTCTGCTACTGCGAGAGGATGAAATTGAACAGATTCCATGTGGCTTGTGTAAGTGAATATGCAGCTCACAGAGGTGCGTAAGCTAGAGAGGAAGCGTCTGATGCAGAGGCATGGCCAATCTTTGTGTGACGGCTGGGAGTCCCAAGCCATGTTTCTGTTGCACAGCTTTGGACGCACGATTGTCCTTAGCGCAGTGAGCTACAAAAGTGCATACTGTGCTCATTTGAAAGAGGTCACTGTCCTCACTGTAGTTAAAGGACACCTAAGATAATGAAGAAAGGCCAGATTCTGCTCTCGCTGACACCAGTTTTACTTGGTTCTCACCATCAGCTATCAGACTTTCACCTAACTGAAGAAACTGAGCCCGTACCCGTTTTTTAAAAATCAGATTCAATATTACTGCCCCCAGTTCCGTTGAAAAAGCTCCCCCTGTTCGTGTTTCACAGACGGGAGAGTCTGTTCTCTCCTGTATGCTGACAAAAGTATCAATTAGCAAAAAGAGGGAGATTGCCTAGCCTCAGATGAACATGTTAATCTCAGACGCTGAGGGATCAGTTGGGTAAGAACATTTCATTATCAACTGACATTTTCGAAGTTAGAAAGTGGCTTTACCTCCGAAGCTTCAGAGGGCCAATCTGCCATGGATATGGTCATCTTGTACTGAGTGTCACTAGAAAGACACAAGAATATTAATATACAGAATTTCTCACGTCTCATAAATCTCCAGAACTTTAGATTGATTTCAAACACCTCAAAAAGATTTTTGATTTTAAGAAGATCAGTATTCACTGAATGATGAAACGTGGGATTCCCTCCACCTTGAGAGCGGCCAGAGAATGTTTATGTACTTACTTGCATGTTTCCTTACAAGAGTCAATACAAAACTGCCTGTGTCCTATACTTGATCTCAGTGAAGAATAGCAATATGCTGTTTGGTAAAACAAAAAGCAAACAGTCCTTTCAGATGAGAACTTGGCTGCTGCCCAGATATTTCCCCTTTAACCTTCCATTTTTTGGAAAACCATTTAAGCAAAACCAGTCAAACTTTTCGACGATGTACCACACTTTGCAGCCAGCTACTCTGGATTATGCAGCCCTGTATTGTGTAAGCTAAATCTCCATTACTCCAGTAGGTATCATGGGCTGTCACTAGAAAGGGAACTTCACTAACCACCCTTTTCTCTAAACATCTGGCACAGGAGCACTGCAACACACCCTTTTTTAGCAGACACAGATTACACCTGTTTTATGCCACCTTGTACCAAAGGGGGGAAACTTACTGGGGAGCAGTGCTGACCTTTCCATGTTAGGAGACCTGAAATGCAGGCTGGCTGGCGCTCTCTGTTTGCTCCACAATAGGGAGTAGAAATCCCCTGGCCATCCCACGTGGTCTCGTTGCCAGCTCTGTCTCTGGGTGAGAAGCTTTCAGCTAAGTGGCTATGGAAGGTGGGATTCAGTAGCCTGATGACAGAGCTGAGCTCTGCCTCCTTCCTCACTATCCACCTGGTAGCAACTAGAGCCACTGCTCAGCTCATGCAAGCGGTGTTTAATTCAGAGTTACTCCTGCCAGAGCCCTGTGTGTGTCCGATCCCTTTTCCTCCTGTGTTCTGGGAGCTTTTTACTTCAAGCCCTCTTCACATCCTTACCCCAGTCTGGATTATCTTCATTGTTGCAATAGTTCACCCCTTCAGGTAAAGGAAACAGATAGTGACCACATCTGCAATTTTCTACCATCTGAGCTTGGAAACAGGAGCGCAGACAAGCCTGCAGAAAGGAGACAAGGAGCCCCTTAAAACTGGGCACTCTCATGCTGATCAGTGCACGGAAGAGTGCGGCGACTGCTCCCATGAGCCTTCCTCCCAGGCTCCCTGCAATGAACAGGAGACTTGGGAGACTCAGGTTAAGAAAAGCTGATTTCGCTCAAGGAGCCAGTTTCGCTGGTTTAGCGAGCTGAACTGCCCTGTGACTCCGGGCGGAGGAGCTCTTACAGGCGGAGCGTGCCCAAGGGATATTTGTCTGTACAAATCAGAATGCACTGGCAGACTATGGAACCCATAGTAGCAAAGGGCTCAGGTTCCCAGTTCTTACATCTTTCTTGCTTTAGAACGTCTGCTTGCTTTGCTTTGCATTTTTTACTTCCAGCTCTGGTGCTCTCGAAACACTTGAGAATGGTGAGTAAGTGGTAGTGCCCCATTTAACAGGTGGAGTAATTGAGTCACAGAGTTGAAGCAGCTTACCTCTAGTCACACAAATAACTCATTACCTGGGGCTGCTCAAGAGTTGTATAGGGTTTCCAAACAGAAATCAAATAAGTTAAATTAAATTTGTGGACCTTCACATTATTCCTAGGCCTGATATAGTATATTCTTCTTTTCCTGTGATTTATGACCAGAGATGGGGAATTTCTGGAGTAGATGTTGGGCTCCCTTTTCCAAAGTCCGTCTGGTTTCTATTAAAACAGGAAGCATATTGCAGACAGCTGAACTGCCACTCAAAGCTGAGTTTTCTTCACTCAGCCATCTCCTTTCCTTGAGATGCTCATGGCTGGAGTGTACCATACAATTGAGGGCTGCAGCTTTCCCATTAGCCTGATCACTTGATTACCTGTTCTGGTCATTCGCTCGGAAGCACTGAGCACTGGCCACTGTCAGAAGATGGGCTAGATGGACAATTCGTCTGACCCTATAACTGTTCTTACGCTTTCAGTTTCAGGCCACTATGAAGCAGGATGGTATCCATAAGGTATTGGAAGGGATATTGGGAGAATGAGAAGAGAGAGAAAAACCCAGTACATTCAGTTGGATGAAGTGTCGTAGCTCCCATGCAATAGGAAATGTCTAAGGACTTTCCTATAAGAGCTATGAAACAGTTCCGTTTACAGGTCTTTAAACCTTCCCTTGGTTGATATGAATTACATAGGGGCAGAGTTACATCCCGAGCCAAATCTTAGAAACCTTTGAGCTAAGTATTGGTGTCAGGTAAAGTATTTGCTTAGGTAACCAGTTAATGACTATTTAAAATGTTTGGGAAATTGGTCTAATTAAAACATTTTATATTAAGGTAGAAATATGAAATACCTACCAATCCATATTGCCTATCCCCATGATTGAGGATGTGCGTTTGTTAATCTACAATCTATCTAGCTGTTAATGACTCCAGGGAAAAAGGCTTTCGCTGTTTTCCTTAGAAGCTGTTCCACAGCAGTCTGACATTTTCATTATTAGGAAATATGTTCTGCTTAAATAGCCCCAGTTCTACTGTATCCCATTATTCCTAGTTACAGCCTCTTGCAGTGTTAAAAAGCTATGAAAAAAGCATCTAAATGCTAAGCAAAACTTCCCCCTTTCCTCTCCCTCCTTTGATTCTGAACCAAAAAAAGGCCTGAGGCTGAGGGGAATTTACATTTCTAGACAGTGAAGAGCAATACCTCTGTTTTCAATAACAAAGATTTTATTTCACGTAAGGAAAACCAAATAATGAAAGAACAAAAGTGAAGTCACCATGTGTGTGGTTCTTGTCACAGGCAGCAGCAACTCTGCTTGCCTGTCTCGGTGTCTGTGGAAGGCAGAGTTCTTAGCAGTTTAACAGGGTTAGCCCGAAAGTCCAAAGAGAAAATTTCTCCAGCTCCACAGAGCAGAGAGACCTTTACCCCCGACTGTAGTTACAGGGGCTCCCATCACGTTTGATGATCCCAGGTTCAAGGAAAGGAATGGCTTCCCATCTCTGGGTGGCTGCAATCCAGCCACGGCAGGAGTGGTCTCCTAGAGCAGCGGTTCTCAACCACTGTCAGGACACTACTGTGTCATTAACGGCGGTAAGTGTGTCACCGGGTGGGGTGGGGAGTTGGATCAAGCTGGGGGGGGAGTTGGATCAAGCCTGGTGTTGCGACTCACAAAAGGCTGAGAACCACTGGCCGAGACAGGCCCCAGATTGTAACTATGTGAAGCATCCACTGATTATTCAGTAATCCCTTCTGAGTTCAAAGACATCCTTTGTGCACAGGTGTTGCGATTACTTTACAGCTCCACACCCATTGGCTAGATGACTCCCTCTATAATAAAAGGATTCCAGTCAATCATCACACGCTCAAAAATCAAACATTATCCTCTCTTGACCAACCAGGACATTCTTTCCTTATTGACATTATGTAAAGAACAGCACAGGAGTCCTGCTAAAGCAAAACTCGGTGTGTGCTCTTTGGCTGCTTTATGATCAAAAAAGGTCAGCCAAGTGTGAGATTAAAGAATGATCTCTGGTCTTGTTTGCCATCCTTCCTTGTGCTGGAGGACTCGAGAGAGCTTCCAGCTATGGACTGAGACTCTCTCAGCCCTTAACTGAAGGGGGGGGGAGAGGTTTGAATCTTTAACAAATTTGGGGTTTGCTCAAGCTGGATAATTTCTTTTTAAAAAGTCCCTCAGGAAGCAAAAAGGATCACAGCCATGGTTCCCCTTTCGTACACGGGCTGTGCCCTGGGCCATT
>ML685786.1:1308758-1336091 GCA_007922175.1 Pelusios castaneus | reverse complement strand
CACGGGCTGTGCCCTGGGCCATTTCCACGTAGCCCGGCCTCCACAGCAACAGCCCTGGAAAATCTGAGACAGCAGGAACAGCACCAATGCTCTAGCACTGCCCACTGCAGCTGGGCTTTAGTTTGTTCCCATGTGTTGGTTCCTTTTTTCTCCTCTCTAACATGAACAGCATTTGCAACATGGGTTCCAGAACTTTCATTCCACATCCAATCAGCTAGCACACCCAGCTGCTGTCCTCTGCACAGCTCTGCCAGGAAGGACGTCTCCTAATTCAGTCTGACTTTGGGGTGACTCTCTCTGTAGGTAAGGCACACAGCTTTTCAGGTCTTTGAAAGAATCATCAGGTTTCCCATAGGGTCTTATTAGCCAGAGAAAACACCCAGTTCCTCCCATCATCAAGAAGTGGAAAGGAAGGGAAGCTCCATGAAGACAAAATGAGATCGCTAAACCAGATGCTGTGAGGGTTCATTCATGTGGTAATTTATAGCTACTGAGATTCTGGGCCATGTTCACTCTGCCTTTGATACGCCTTGCGAGAGCCATGCTAAGTGCTGCAGGGCCGTGGAAACCCAAGTGGGTTAGAGGCAGGTGAGTTGCAGACACAGTATTTAGGACGGGAACAGGAGAGGCCATTTTGAACATTATGGTTGGATTCACCCTATTGCTGCGTTTGCTTTGATTTCAGGATGGATAAGGGCCTCCAGCCGTGGAGCTCCAGAGAGAATGCCACTCTGGGAAGCTCACTTCTGAGGAAGAAACTGAGCACCTGTGTAATGAACAAAACCAGACAAAGCTGCAAAGTGCTAGCAGGTTGAACCAAGGAGGTAAATTACCCTGTTGTCTCCCAGCACTAGTGTCCTGGGTCTGCTCGTGGATGTTTTGCAGGGTTACATGAACCTGAGCTCCCTGCAAACAAACCACCATTCAAGTTCACCTAATAGTTCCCCTGTTCTTCTAATATGTGCTCTGCTGGAATTCAGTTTATGTTCCAGAAGGGGCAGCCCTGTTAGTCTATTACGGCACAACAAACACAGGGTCCGGAGCCACTTTCAAAGACTAACAAGTTTATTTCTCACATCATGCTCATGAGAGAAATAAACGTGTTTAGTCTTTCAAAGTGCGACAAGACTCCTTTTCTGTTCTCCCAATCTTACCAGAATTTATCTGGCGGAGACAGACATCCACGATCCCTGAGCTCCCACAGTCTCCTAGGGACCAAAACCACAAAAAATATTTTTTTTCTTTTATTGTTTAAAAATCACTGCTTTCCTGGTAAATCACACTTATTGGAATTCTGTGCGACCATAAGGAATGTTGGGAAATTTGCTATGCTACAGCTTGGCAGAAAGCTACAGAAAAACCTGAAACAAAACAAAAAAATTAAGCTTCCAAGTGAATAAAGTGAAAAGAACCATTTCCACCCACGCTTACTTTTCTAAGTTTGTGTAGAAAGAAAGAATGAACGAACGACAGAGAATTACATTAAACTGTATTTTCTATGTAAGCAATTTAAAAATTCCCAGTGGCTTAATCTGACTTTGAACAGCTAAATTGTCAGGCTTGGACCCTGCAAAGACGCACATGGGTTTTCCAAATGAACTGAGTGGGAACATTCAATTGTATGACGTGACTGACGTACAGAAGGGTTTGCAAAGTTGTGCTTAGTTCACACAGAATGATTATTTAATGGTTCTAAGGTATTAGGGTTAATTCCCTTATTCTCTAGAATAGGCATGTAAATTGGTTAACAAATTAAAACACACAAACCCATTTTAATTACAAACACCCTTTACCTGTATGGAGTAGGAGGTGTTATATTCGTTATAAAGATTTTTTACAGGGACATCTGATCCATTCATCGTGCAATCACTGTAAGGATAACCCATCCGTTCAAGTTCATCCTGAAAGAAAACCAAAAGCACCCAGTAGTTGTAGTCAGTTCCTTTCGGGCACATCTGTTTGGTGTAAGACCCCTTCAGACACACGTTACAGGTTCCCTGCTCTTTACATCCTGGAGAGGCTGTGTGATCCACAGGTTGCAATATTGGAGGAACATCATCTCTGGGAAATGCATGGAGCCCAGTTGGAATTTGTTGTTGCTCAGGAGGTGCCTTAGGCTTCCTGGATTCCAGTGCGGCCCACCTCACAGCTGACTGCTCTGTGACCCTTCTGATTGTCTGGGGGAAGGATTAATGGAAGATTCATGGGTTCCACCCGGTCCCAAACCCGAGATCAGATTCCGGTGACCATGGCCCGCTAGCCCATAGAAGGCTGGCTTGGCCACATACGGTGCGTGGCAAAGACTGATGGAGCCACAGGCAGCAAGAACAGTGGCAACCAACCAACCACACCCAGTACCTTAATCGTGAAATGTTCAGATGGAAACATGGCGCCCGCTGGCGGAAATTGTGTGAAGACTCTGAGGATGGTGACAATTCTACTGCAGTTTTAGAGCTAGAGACGGGGCAGTCAGGGAGTGAACGTTCTGGTAACTGCACGTAGGTGAGAAGTGAGGTGCCCTGCCCCCCCCACTTGTCTCTTTCCTTTAGCTTTGGGGCTAAACGTCAGTGGCCTGGCTGAGCGCTGCAGCTGCAGGTACAGGGAGTGAAAAGGCGAGGTACCTGAGTGGAGGGTTTTGGCTTCAATCAAAGTACTGTACCAGACTGGTTGTGTTCAATCTTCCATAAACAATCTTCCAAGCCAGAGCTAGGCTATAACTCGACTGTTTTGGATTGAACCAGTTCAGCTAAGCCCGAAAACAGACTTGGCTGCTGTCCGATCAGATAGTATTATTCTCAGATGATTTGTTCTGATGAGGAGATGTCACACGTACCACTAATACGCCGATAGAGGTTTCTGTCCCAGACATGGCATAGATGCCCAGGTCTTTGAGAAATGGGAAGCTCTTCTGTTCATGCAGCATGAGTCTGGCCCCAGCAGTAGATGTGAGGTAGGGAATGTAGTCTTGTTGGCTGATGTCCAGAATTAACTTCAGCCCTGTAGGCACCAAACACACCCAAACCATCAAGAGCAGACTTTGTAACAGGTGAAGAGTCTCTTCCTTTCTCACTATGCAGGGAAATCCCTCTGACTGAGCAAGAAGAGCCCCACAATCCAGATGTAACCAGTGTCACACCTGTTAATGCTCTGGAAAGGACTCCTCAACTCAGGTCAATGTGTGGAAAGGAAACATCTGATTCTGTGAGCATTTCCCCAGGTACTCAGCCAAAATACACTTTTCTTAAAGTCACCCCATTATTCCTAGTTACACCCCTTTACACCTCCCTATATAATCCCCCCCCCCCTCAGGGTTTTCTCTGTTTATAATCAGGCTTTCGCCACCCTCTTCACCCTAAAAACTCATTCATAAGAGCAGCCAGACTGGGTCAGATCAACGTCCATCTGGCCCAATATCCTGTCTTTCAACAGTGGCCAATGCCAGATGCTTAGAGGGAATGAACACAAAAGGCAATCATCAAGAGATCCATCCTGTCATAACCATAAATGATATCCTAAATCATCAGCCTCTTCATTATATGCAACAGGACCTGCTTTCGGTGGATGAAAAGTTTCCCAGCTGCTCCATTCCTTGTCCCCTCTCTTTTAGCAGGTGTTTTACTACTTACCAAACTCAGCTCCAGGGTTGGATGAAATAAGCGCTTCTTCGTTCATGCCCCAGTTAAAGATGTAGCAGTTGCCATGGTCAGGATGGTAAATCGGGGTGAAATTTCTGAAAGAATCATGCACAATAAGGTGAGACCTTCTAGGGCGGTAAAATAATAGGACTAATGGATCTTGTGGTTATGCTTGGAATGTACATTTAGCCTCTGTGGACGAGGCTTGGTTTTTAAGTGGTGTAACTTCATTCAATTTCCTCTACTGGAAAATATCAGCCATTTGTGAGACTTCAGCAGGGTTTGTTTTGAAGTTATTTTTCATTAATTTCCACGGCAAGATGTCATTGTTTCCTGTTTAATTTGATAGTGTTGCAGACTCTCTGTCCCACCGAAATTCCTCCTAGCTCTGGGACAAGCATGATGCCAGCTGGCAAAGGGAACACACCCAGAGCTGGCCCAGCATGTCAGCAAGGTGGAGGTGCAGTTTCTAGGATGGGAATTCTTTCAATGCTCGTCACTTGCAGGACCCTAAAGCACTGAGAAGGGGTTTAAACTGTAATCAATGTGTCGTACTTAGCCAAAAACAAGAACTGGAATTTCGAATATGCTATTTAAGGGCTTTTAAATAAAGTATTTTCTAGTGCCAGTGGAGGCAAAGTGGGGGAAGGCTGTCCGGTTCCTTTCATTGTGGGTGTTAACATGCCCGTGCTCTCTCTGAGAATGTTGCACACTGTGCAGAAGACGCCCGGACGTGGGCCTCAGCTGCGCCGAAAGCACATGCTGCAGTAGAGAAGAGCCAAGCTGCATAGCCCCGAAAGGAGCTCAGGGAAACACCACGCCTCACGCAGACCCAAGCCATTTAGACTCCCACTCCACGAGGCCAGCCACGTTCTCTCTAGCGAGGGTAGCTCCTCTCGCAGCACTTGAGTCGGGGAGCACCTGGCCTGAGTCGGGGGCAGGGAGACGCCTTACAGCTCATCTGTGCAGGGTGAGTCTTGCCCACAGAGTACATGCCGTACCGTGGCGGAAAGGAGCCCGCGTGTGGTTTCTGGCGTGGCACACCCTGACTTAGGGCTGTGATAACTGCCCAAGTGTTCCTGTAACCTCCTGGCCTGGCTGGTACAATCAGATACTCAGTTCTGCAGATGTGAGGACTTGTCACTCACAAGTGTGTTATCTAGCCTCCTGCCTTAGGAACACGTGTAACTGAGGGCTTGTGTTGGTTTGAGAACAGGACGCACCAAGGGCTGGGCTCTGAGCTGTTATCACTCAGCCTCATGCCCCCGGGTGCTATTTGGGCTCTGAAAATCTTTGTTACGTCCTCAGCTGGAGGGTCTGAGGTATAAAGACTGGCCTGAATTCCTCATCACGAGGAGCCAGGGACAGGTCTGGGGCTCTCCTGCTTCTCTTGTGTTCACATCCCCAGACCCATCAGAGAGGATTGGACAACGACAGGGACTGAGCTGGGCAGAGTGCCTGGCAGAGGCCTGCTGCATCCAGGGAGGCAGCACAGAGGGGCAAGTCCAGTTGTCAGGTGCAGTGGGGCATGGTCTACGCTCCGTTAGTGGGGGAACCCCCCACTCATCTCAATATAAATTCCACACCGAGAGCAGCAGGAGGGCACAACCATCATAATCTGGAGCTCCCCCAGCAACTAGTGCTGGAAGACGCTGCAGAACAGACCCTGGGTGCCCAAGCTCCAGCAAGAAGGGCTCTCACACCATGCCTGGAAATCCGTAGCTACCAGAAGGGCAAGCAGCCGTCTTGTGAACATACCCAGGGCAATTGGCTTTGCTGTCCACAGGCCTCAACAGCAAACTGACCGCTACCTTGGCACAATGTTTACAAATGAGACTGTGACAAAGCGTAATTACGACTCTGTTCATGTTGGTCCCAAATTATCCTCCAACAGTCACTGCAGGGTGTTAATCAGGTGTTAGGCGGCTCCATTTTCAATGCCTCAAGATGCAGAAATGGAAGATGAACAATCGCTTAGGGTCTAATCTTGCAGCTAGGAAGAGCACACAACTCCCACTCGTGGAGTGGAGCTTGGAGGAGGTTTGATATTAACAAAACCATGGCCGCCCTGTAGTCCATACTGTCAGACTTATCTGAGGTCATCTGCTCCTCAGGTCATTTCTGTTGAGTGATGTGGAGTTTATAACTAATGTTTACCTGGAAATTCCCAGGCAGTGCTCCTTTTCAGAATTAGATGGATATCAGTTTACTCGGGCTTTACCAGCTAAGTCTTAAGTGTTGGTTTCTCAGTATGCAAATATATACGTATGACTAAGTACTATCAGATTTCACCAGCAGGAAATTTTTAATTGTGGGCTAGAGCCTACCTGAGCACAAGAATGAATTGGCAGGGACAAGTGAACAAACTCAGATCAAATAAAGACCAACCTGAACCTGTTTCTAAAACTCAAACCAACCCCAGTCTGAGAATATATTAGTGTCCCTGCATGTTCATTTCAGCTGGGATCAAAGCCAGAAATCCCATGGGATCTGTTGCTCGAGTGTTAAGCAGGGGCCATTGGAAATCTCTTGATTCACTGAGGTAAGCTTAAGAAAAGCAGCCACCCTCTGAGCCAGCGAAGCCTAGAGGAGTAGCTTTGCCCATCACTAATTACAGTCAGTCTCTGAGATTGAAGTTTTTGAACTGAGGATTTTTCTAAAATTAAAAACTGTTCTGCCATAAAGATGATTATATGGGTTGTTTCCTCTACTGCACTTCATTCTCACTGTGACATAGACTCAAGTTGGAGCGGTTCCATGGAAATCAGCTGCAGGATGAACTAACTAGTTTTTAAATAGCTGTTAGTCTAGGTCAGCCAAACAAACGGGTCCTGTGGCACTTCAGGCTGACGAGCACCCAGCACCGTTGGAGGGATAAAAGTGACATTGCAATTCATTGCTTTAAGGAGCGAGGTTTGTGTGTTGTGTCTAGTACGTATTCATAGAGACTTCTCGCGACAGATTTTTCTTTTGACTTGGTCTTTATGGATTTGATTCTGTACAATGAAGATAGTTAAGACGACAATAGAAGAGCAGGACCCTGACTGGCACATGATTCAATATGTTGTAGTTCTGGCAGTAGTAATTTCCACATCAGCGAGAAGCCTCAGTCTGGGACCAGGACCCTATTGTGCACATCACTGTACAAACAAACACAGGAAAAAAAAGTGTCCCTGCTCCAAAGAGAATAACACTCCCTGCGCCTTGCCTGCTCCCAAGTGATGCTGACAGACTAGTGGGGAATACACCTACCTGTAGCTGCAGGGCTCTGCCCCATACAGACAGGCGAGGATCATGTCCTCTGGCTGGTAGCCCATCCTGATCCTGTCTTGCAGCGGGACCTTAGCGAGGATGCTGGTGGACTGTAGAATGTACCATTCTGTCACGCCTTGGGCCGCGCTGGTGAAGTTCCTGTAGAGGCACTTGCCGGTGCCCTCGTGGCTACACTGAAGACACATGGAGTTGGATTTGAATGTAGCTAGTGCACAGCCTGCAGGTATTCAGGGGGCTGGGCCCCTGCAGCATTCACAGGGCAATACAGAAGCCACTCCACCACCACTGCCCACGTGGGCATTTGCAGGGCTGGCATGGAGGCCCTTTCTGCTGAGCAAGGGGATCCCAGGGCAGCTGTGCCCAGGATTGCAGTGCAGGGCTTTGGTGGACCTGTGCTGCTACCAGAGGGGAGTTTCACCTTGGAGCCCATCCACGGAGGCTGCACCTCGCTCGGTCACCTGCTACGGTGCACTCAGAGCCGGAGTGGGCCGTGCCCAGGGACTGGCAGGGCGGGAGCAGTCAGGGCACACCACAATAGCGGGAGAGAGAGTTGCACATCAGCTTGCTGTGCACTAACTGTTCAGCTAGACAAGCCTGAGGGGTTTCATCCTGATGGAGACACTCAGGTCCTGGGGCCGTGGCCAGTGGCAGGATCAGAAGTGTTTCGGTGAAACAAACTGATTCAGTGCTGCTTTGATGAAAAATACCCAGCACCCAGCAGGGCAGCGTCACATGCCCACCAGACACACACTGGCCTAATGAGCAGCCCCCAGCACATGCCTGGTGCAGGACCGTGTAGGGAATAGTTTGCTCGGGGACCAAGGGTCAGTTCCAAGCACCTCTAACCTGAGAGCAAAGGACTGTTTCGAAATGATGCAAAGTGCTTTGCCAGGACGCCACTGTGACCCAGCACTAACCACACAATGCAGATTCTCAAGAGACTCCAGAGGCTGCATCTGGAGGCCCATCAGATGGATATAGCCAAGACTGGGCCTGAAAGGGTTAATGAAGGCTGCGAAGGGAGCTAATTAACCCAAGAAGCCACAGCTGAGGGGACTCAGGTGGCCACATAATCCCCATACTGAGGGGGGGGGAGCCACCCTGAGAAGGAACAAGTTAGGCTGGGACCACAGGGACAAGCTATTGGAGCAAACAGCACTGTGTTTGGGCTGATAAACCCAGGAATGCGGGACTGGGCTCAGTGAAAGGCAGCAAGGTCTAGAAAGAACAGACCTGGCCTTCTAATTGGAGGGTCCCTGAGCTGGAACCCAGAGCAGAGTGGAGGTTTTCTTTGTGGTGGCCAGATACACTGTGTGGCTGGACCACAGAGTTGCTAGTCCTAGTGAAGGGGGGGCTGATGAGACAGATTTAGAGAGCCAGTGGTTTGGGGGTGCAGGGTTACCTGCAGGGCTTTGTCATGCTGAAGAACAGCAATAATTGCTCAAGATCTTTCAGGAGATGAGCAAGGGCTGGAGAAGCTGGGGCAAGAAGGCCCTGGGGACAGGAGACAGAGCAAGGCATTGTTATGGCTGTAGGTGGAAGAGATGCTGAGAAAGAGTGTCCCTGTTGGGAAGATACAAAGCGCCAGCCCCAAGGGAAATAAGGCAGGAAAGCCTACAGGTGTCTGTGAAGAAAATGGGAAGGGGAACACTTATTTCACCTGCAGGGAATTAGGACATATGAGAAGGCAGAGTCCTCCCAGACAGAACAGTAGCCCAGGGAAAGGCAGGGTCTTGACAGGGATGAGAAAAAAGGCAAAGGGCCAGAAGGAAGTGCCAGATATCTGGGGTACCAAGAGGTGTAACGGGCTGAACGGGAGAAGAGTGTCTCAGAGCAGGAGCTGAAGGATGTGGGAGACTAATATGGCGAGCTGGGAGAGTCTCCCCAGCAAGGGCCAGGGCTTCAGGAGAAACTGAAAGTCACCAGTCTGGCCTTGTGAGTATCGTGTGAAGACTGTGTTCCAGAGATGCTACAGAGGAGAATGGAAAGTTGCTCCTCGTGGCAGGAGGCCCAGCTCTAGAGCATGAGCGGGACAACTTGCGGACCCACTTGTGACTGCTCCAGGGGACAAGGCATCCACCCACCTGAGAGTTGCAGCCTTGATGGGAAGGTAGGTGATGGGTTCTTGGCCTGAAAGGGTTAATGAAGACTACAAATTGAAAAAGAGACAGCTGAGGGGAGTCAGGTGGCTAAGCAATCCCCTGAGGGAGGGAGCCTAGCTGAGGAAGAACTGGGCTGGGACTATAAGGACAGGCAATTGGAAGTGGAAGGGGGTGCTGCTGGGAAAGTCTGCAGTGGCCCCCTGGGAGACTGGAGGTGTGTTTGGGCTGGCAAACCCAGCAGGAGGGGGGAGCCAGAACAGGACTTGGGGAAAAGCAGTAAGGTCTAGAAGGGAACTGGCCTTGACTGCTGGCTAGAGGGTCCCTGAGCTGGAACCTGGAGTAGAAAGCTGGCCTCTGTTCCCCTGCTAGCCATGGAGGGAGTGGCACTATGTGGCAGTGCACAGGAAAGACTGATTCCCTGGAAGGGGAACATGCATACAGTGACCTGGCCAGAGGGCTGAGGCAGCAGCAGTTTGTAGAGCCCAAGAGGGGCTGCAGACCTCAAGAGAGGTGGAGAAACGGTGTGCAACTGTGGGAAGGGGCACTGGCCTTGTGATCAGGAGATGGTGCCATCCTAGCAATGGTAGAGCCCTGCCTGCCTCAATCCCAGGTCTAACCCCCTCCCCATACTATTACTATTACTTATTCTTTGGACTAGCTCCAGCCTTGAACCTGGACTCTGTGGTGCTAGGTGCTGTATAAAAACAGAACCTGCTCCAAAGAGCTCAGAGTATAATGTGTGTCTTCAGGAGACGTGCAGAGCATGTCCGCATTGAGTTGTAAAACCTCCGCTTACCAGCTTCACTGCCACTCTGTGTTTCTTTGCTTCCGAAGTCATGTTCGATGGGGCCGGGGAGGAATTGTTGTGTTGGGTTCCTGAGTCATTTTGGCTGGCCTCAAAGAGATCAATAATGACTGGATGATCTGGATCACTCTCGTCAATCAGGACCAAGGGTATTTGGTTCCAGAGCCTCAGGTCTAACTTCTGAGAAAGCATTTTACTGGCATTTAATGAGAGGGCTGAGATTGCATCCCCCTGCTTGGACTGCAGGATCCTTTCCAGAGCTGCCTCAGTGAGCTCATCTAACTCTTTCAATAGATGCCTCACCTTGGAGTATCTGCAAGACAAAGAGCAGTTACCAGGGGCTGGGAAGGTGGTGGGGAGTTGCCGTAGATTAGCTCTCTATGGCTATGTCTACACTAGAAAAAGTTAGGTGGACTTTAAGTCGACCTTATTAAAGTCGACTAAGTTGACTTAACTTTAAGTCGACCTAACCACCCTTAAGTCAACTTAATAAAGTCGACTTTAGGGTTACTCCACGTCCACACTGTCTTTAAGTCGACTTAAGGAGTCAACTTAAGGGTTAAGTCAACCTAATGAGTGGTAGTTATAAAGTCGACTTAATGAAAGGCCAGTGTGGACGTGGCTTAATTTAAGTCGACTTAAGCCTCCTTAAGTCGACTTAAATTGCCAGTGTAGACACAGCCTATAGGCAACACAGACCTTTGTTAGCATCATAAAGAGTTACTGAAAAATGAATGGCAGTGCAGGTACAGAGTGTGATCTATGCTAAAATGTGTATCCTGACAGAGACAGACAGACAATGGGGCGAGAAAAGTATATAAAATGAGCCAGTAGATAACAAATCAGTGTTTTACTGAAGAATTGCTGTGGTTTGAAGAAATGGTGTCATGATCTGTTAAATAACTCCCTGGTTCCTGGGTGAGCAGGAAGCTGGAAGGAAAAGACACCGCAATCAGCCTGTTCATTGTGGGTCTGCTCTGAGTTTTGAGAGACTGACTGAGGACATGTCTACACTAAAAATTTGTCAATCTATTTTAGGTCAGCCTCGAAGTTCATGTCCACACTGCCCTTCTTCTGTTGGTGGTATGTGTCCTCACCAGGAGTGCTTCCACCAACTTTAGAAGGGTAGTGGGGGGGGGGGGGCTAAGAACCTGGGCTCCCAGCTTCCTGCTTCTGGCTAGCCCCATCCCAAAAGGTTCCTGGCTTCCTGCTCTTCTCCAGGAGCTTGGCTGCTCCTCTGCAGGGCTCTTGGTTACCCACTGAGTGGCTACCATGCTCCCAAGGAGAGCCGAGAGCCGGGCCAGCTGGGCTGTGGCGTGGGGCTGACACACTGACAAGAATGACAGCCAACGGTGACCTGCAGTGTCCACCCGCACACTGGTCACCCTGACCACTGACAAAAGCCCTGGCCTCTCGTGGAGATGGAGTTATCAGTGTAGTAGGCTGAGAGCAAGGCTGTAGGATGGACACTGATACAAATCAGTCGATGTAAAGTCTTACGTTGACCTAATGCTGAGCTGTAAACCAAGCCTTAGAGCTACACGTCTGTTCTGTCCCATTGCTGTAAATTAAGGTAACTCCAATGAAGTCACTGGACTGCCTGACTTGCTCTGAAGTTACATTGGTGGAACGGAGAGCAGATATTGGCCCCTTAATGGCACCCAGATAATAGGGTTCAGTTGCAGAATGAAGGTATTTGTCTTGGCTTTGTGGTTTTTAAAAGGGCTTGCTGAAATACAATGGCCACTTCCAGAGAAAACCCATGTTTCTGCAGTTGGAGATGGAACAGACACGTGCTATTGCAGTGGGAATGTCGCAGGGCGAGTTAGCAGCACCACTAACAGCGGGTAACCTGGTGCAGACAGGGAACTCACTTGAAGGGGCTGGCATTGCAGATTGTGACCGCTGGGAACTTCATGGTCTTAAATCCTATAGAGAGAGAGGAACTGACACTATAGGAGAGATAGGTGGAAATGAGGATCTCCCACTGCCAGAAGACTAGGGATGCAAAGAGCAAAGTCAGAAAAAACCAAATGACTTTCTTCTTTGGCCCTTCTCGGATGATGCGTTTGGGCCCATGAGTGTTGGTGTTATCGCAATACCAGACCAGCAGCTCTTTGTACGTGTAGCCCGGCCCCTTCTGGAGACGGTGGAGCACTCGAATGAAATACTTCTTAAAGTTCATTGTACTGCCTGTTACATGGGAGAAAACACAGAATAGGTTAGTCTTGGGCAGCCAGAATTTCAATGACTTGCTGTGTTCGGCTCGTAGAAGCCCTTCCGAGGGGACACCAACAGCAGATACCTTCAGCCCACCAGTGTCCAGTAGCTCAACAGGTGGACTTTACAGATCACAGGGTAGCAATCTCACCACAACCATTAGGGCACAAATCTATGTTGCCAGAGGGAAAATCTGAAGTAGATTCTCAGCCTCTCTTTACCTGTGTTGAAAGAGTTCTGGAGACCTCCCACTGTACCTCTCCAGAGCTGGGCCTCCTCCAGCAATACTGAAAATCCTTCCCATCTAGACATGGTAACAAAAATCATACAGCTGCTGGAGGGCAACCCCCCTTCTTCTCCCCCCCCCCACCCCCCGAGCCCATATAGCCTCACCTGGGTAAAAGCCTTGGGAAAGGGACTGCTATTTTGTCTCGGAGAGCCACCACTCATGGCTTTATAAACTTCCATTAATAAATGCTGCTACTCTAGATCAGCCAGTGTTAAATCTTTGTCTGCTCTCCATCTGTTTAAAGTGCATACCTGACCTAGTTCAGTAGAGCAATCAGGGTAACATCTTAATTCTCACTGTAGGAGAGGCTGAAAAGGACTTGATTTGAAAGGGCTGGAGAAGAAATATGACCAACTCCTAAGGCATTGAGGCTGTCCATCTCCCAAAAGGGGAGCAAGAAAGAGGGGTCAGGACACCACAGTGTCGTTTTTCAACACTTACAAATGTCAAAGGGGTGAGGGATGGCTGGCAGAGAAAAGACAATAGGGTTATGCTTTTTCAGATTCCTTTGTTTTAAGATAATATGGGTACACGTTGTGCTGCTGATGGGAAGGATGCTGCATATTTTGCACTGTTTCTGAGTGTATGGTATGTTTTCTGCTGCTATTCAGAGTCGAGAATGTGTATTACCAAATCTTTATATCCTGGAGCAGAATTTCACAACAGAAGAGAGACCTAGCTGGGTAGAAAATTGTTCAGGTGTTTAAAAGGCAGGCTCAAAGACCCATGTGAAATATGGTATGAAGCGTACGGCAACTGGTAATGCGGAAAGTGTAATATTAGAAATGTTTCAATAGTCGCCAATATTCAAAGCGAGAATGCATAAAAGCAGAATGATTCCATGTTCCTCTTGTTAATCCCACGTCGGTAAAATATCAAAGGAAAGCCGCAGTGCAGGGTGTTAGGGCATAGCCCAGGGTTTCCAACCCCTGGCCTGTGGGCTTTTTCAAGCGGCCCGCGCTCCCCTGCCACTGGCTGGGAGCTGGATTGCAGCTGCTCACTTTCCTCCCTCCCTTCCTTGGCACTGGGCTCTCCCTGGCTGGGCAGCAGCAGCAGGGGCCCCTGGTGAGGAGGGACAGAGGCGCCGGCCATCAGGAGGAGCCGGGAGCAGAGCCCACTGGAGAGAACTGGACCAGGGCCATGGTCGAGTAGACCACTGCCCAGGTGAGGAGGCGGTGGGAGCACCCCGTCCTGATCCCTGAGTGGGACAGGACACCATGCAGGGGAAAGAACTGGAGCGGTGCCAGCCTGCGGGGAGTGCGATGCTGGGGCCGGTTCAGGCTAAGGGGGGGCCTGGCTCTGCCTGTCCCGATACACCCGGAGGAGCAGAGTGGAGGGGGCTTGCATCCACGCAGGGCCAGGCTTGCGTGAGACCCATAGCATCGATGACCCAGTTCCTTGGGGGGGCCCATCTGAGCTTGGCCCAGCCCAGCAGCGGGGTTTGTTCCGGGCTGGGTGCAGGGAAACCGAACCAGGCACAGCAGAATGGCCTGTGGGCCCTAGGGTCCAGCCGGATGATCAAAGGACCCCTTTGGGCCGGTATTCCAAACAGAATGAGCCAGGTCCATCTCAAACCTGCTGCAGCCTAGGACGGGAAACAGGTTCCCGCCTTGTTAAGCTGTGGGGATCCTGAGCCTCCACTCCAGGCTTGGGGCTTATTCAGGGCATTCAGCCCTTCTTTTAAAAAAAAATTAAAATTTTTAAAAAACCTTTTTGGCTCAAGGGCCACAAATGTAGTTTTTACAACCCTGAAAGGCCACACATCTATTTAATTAAAAATTTGGTTCACATTTAATTACTTTTTAATTAAGATTGAATTTGAATTCAATTAATTGAATTTGAATTTAATTAAATAGATGGGTGGCTCTTCAGGGTTGTAAAGATTATATTTGTGGCCCTCGAACCATAAAGGTTTGGAACCACTGCTCTAGTCCACTGGCTCTCAACCTTTCCAGACCATGGTACCCCTTTCAGGAGTCGGATTTGTCCTCAGTACTCAGTTTCACTTCACTTAACTACTTGCTTACAAAACTGGACATAAATAGACAAGTCTCACAGAACACTACTACTGAAAAATTGCTTACTTTCTCATTTTTACCATAGAATTATAGAAGAAATCAATTGGAATATAAATATCGTACTTACATTTCAATACGCGGTGTATAAACAAGTCACTGTCTGTATGAAATTTTAGTTAGTACGCACTTCACTAGTGCTTTTTATGTAGCCTGTGATAAAGCTAGGTAAATATTGCGATGAGTTGATACAATGCCCCTGGAAGAGCCCTGCACACCCCAGGGTTACATGTACCCCTGGTTGAGAACCATCCATCTAGTCTGACCAGGGACTTTTACTATTCTACTTAAAGGTTCTGTCCTGCAACACTGTCTCACGTGAGAAGTCCCTCTGATGTCAAATGGGTCACTTTGCCTGAAAGGGTTATTTATGTGAGTAAACTTTTGCAGATGGGGGCTATGAGTGAAGAGAAAAACCAAACGGTATAAAAGGTGAAAATGAGGCATTTCTACCTCATATCATCAAGACCTGCTCTGAGCTCAGTATGATGGCATGGTGGTGAGACAGCGACACTCTTTTGACGTTCCGGCTAGGGCTGTACTGGAGCTGGAAGGTGTAATTCCCTGGTCACGGAGACAAACAAGTGCAGCTGGAGGACTGGCTGCCCAGCATCTCAGGTCAGATGGGACTGGAGTCAGGCCAGCTAGCTCACCCTGCTGTTTAGTATGCCAGCTTGATCAGAGTTAGCAGGTATGTCTACTTACCTGAGCAGGAAAGTACCTGTTCCAGTGTAGACACATCCTAAATTCTGCTCCCACCAATGGTGCAGAGCAGATAGGTAATGCAATAGCGGGAAAATCTCCTCCCTAGCCCCACCCAGAAATGCTATGTAAACAAGGATATGGGAGATAAAACCATTTGCTTTTCAAACTCTTTATTGAGCACGGTTCTAACAAGTTTACAAGTCATCAGCAGGTAAATTTCAGTAACAAAACAATCATTTTAACAGACTTTACATAGGAATATAGTCATCAGGTCTTTCTCTAGGCAAATCAGTCAATTACAATTTACAGCCCATGGACACTACTGTAGTTTCTGTATAGCCCCTGTGCTCTACTAGAGGCTGTCAGTCCCTACCCGCATGAATTTAACATGACCTCTCTTCGCTTACAAACAGCAGGCATCATGCGAGTAGGAGGCTCCACACCAAATCCTGCAGAAGGCACACAGGCTTTTTCTGCTGTGTACCCTGATTGCAAAGACTTAACGTCTCTAATGTTCTGCTGAATCAGGGGAAAGTACTCAGCATTTTACAGGATTAAGACTAAACTGGTGCCAGGTTAGCAAACTGATCATAAAAAGATTAAAAAGTACCTTTCCTAGCCCTGAACTGAGTTGAAAGCTGGTCTCTCATCAACTGAAGCTGGTCCAATAAAAGGTGTCTCCCCCTCCGTGTCTCTCTCAGAAACCCCAACACACTTTAACGTGGTTCTGCTCACTGCCGGCAGCCCCCGCGAGTTAACAAACACCCCTTTTAAATGTGGCAAGAGGCCAAAAGTCAAACCTCCTCCCCCTGCCAGGATTAAGCGGTGTGATCGCTGGAAAAGTTGCACTTTACACAAACAATCATTTTTCAAGAAGCAAAGCACCCCTACTTCTGTAACGCTTTCAACACCATTAACACACCTCACCTACTAATTCTTTATAGGCCAAAATCTTACTCCACCAGACTGCTCTGCTGCAGGTCTAGGCACCCGCTCCCCTTGAGACACCGTGTGCTCCCTTGAACTTAATGTCAGAGGCGCTCAAGCGGCCCCCAGATTCGAAAGGGTATGTCAACAGTTTCTCCATGAACATTTCCGATTGCCCAGCTCCCCCTTTCGCTGGGATGTACCCTGAGCTAGGTGATAAGTGAAAGTGACACCAACCACAACTGCTGCAGGGATGAATTTACTAACCCTTCCCCTCCCTCCCCCAAATCAGGGAACACAGGCTGCAGCACAAGACTCTTCCCCTCCCCAACCCCACACGTCCCAAATTGAAGTTAGGGCTGCTGATTTAGGAGGCTGCAGGAGCCAGACAGAACTCCAGTCCACCCAACAGTCAGGCTCCCACAACAGCAAGAATATGTTTGTCTCTGATATGGGGGTGAGAAGAGATCTGACCCTGCTGTTTCCCTTGGCCTAGATAGCACGGTTTACAAACCTGCAGCATGCAGCAATAGCTGAAGCTTTATGATGCCCAATCACTGCTTCCAGAAACTTTTTGTTTGATTGTTTTACCTTCCCCTCTTCTGATCTGGGGCACTGCTGGGTACAGCATCCATCAGATTCTAATCTCGACCTCTGCTGACCTGCACTTTGCCCCTACACACCACTCAGGTTGTATGGATTCTTCTCTAATACGTAAATAAGGAATTAGTTGCATATTTCTTCATCAATACACTGTGTAATAATATTCTGCCCTTTTATAGTTATCTGAGCACTTTGCCAACTTTAATAGATAACTCCAGTAAACAATGGAGCAGTTGTCTACACCAAATGATACCTCCACCATTGTCTGGACACATTTAAACTTTGCCAGCCCAGAACTGATCCTGAAAATCATTTCTTGGCACAGACAGAGCCATCTATACTTCACTCTCATGAAGACCCTATCCATATGATGCATGATTTGCTTTATCATTGTGGAGTGGAGTGGCTAATCTCACTGTACCTCAAGAACCGTAAATCCAGTCCTACACCTGGTGAAGTCCAAAGTGCCACTCCTCGAGGAGTAATCAGGTCGAGGGTCAGATGCCATGCTAGCAAATCATGCTATAGACTATCTACTAGTCTGTAACAGGGTTTGACTGGCATAGTTCTCATTTAAAAAAATCCCAGGCCACATGGATTAGGGAGGCCATGCAAGAAGTCTGTTGGTACCAGTTGCTAACATGATTTCAACACTAGGACAGGCCCTTAATATCTCCTGTTCGTTTCCTTGCTGAAATGAAAAATAATTCCTCTCTGATCATCTTTAGCCTTGTTTTCCTAAAGAGAGGATTCTACTCTCTTCTGATTTAACTGTTGCAACGTAGGTGTAGAACTGTTTTTATTTCAGTACAAGTTTGCAGATTAACTGGCAGTGTAACAAAAATGAAACCAGTCGTGTACATAACTCTTATCAAGGTAGGAAAAATATTTACTGAACTGGTATGATATGTAACATGAGCAGCAAAGGCTTGGCTTCAATTGTGTGTAACTTGGCCAATTCTGGATGAGACCCGGCCTCCCTAGGGCCTACTCTCCTAGACACAAATGATCCATGCTAATGGGGAGTGGAGTGGTTACATGTCATTCGAAGACTGTTTTAAAAGGATTACATTTTAAAAAGTCTATTTCCCATTTAAGAACATACAGCATATCTAGGGCCAACACCACAAAAAGACGTAGGCACCTAAACCCCAGATTTAAGCACCACTGCAATCCATAAAGCCCCTCCCTACCCATCAGCTGCCACTTAACCCTCCAAGTGCCTGAGCACCTACATTTTGGCCATGAAAGTTCCTTCGGCACCTCAGTTTGTGCCTGTGGGCATGCACACGGCTACCTCCCGCAAGCATCTCTTGCCTAAACCCAGCGCAGAATATTCAATTCCCTGCCTATCTTGCCTGCAGGGCCCATCTGGGAGGTATGCTAGAAGCATGCTTAAACTCTACACAAAATGGCAGGAGAGGACCCTGGCCTTTCTTCTTCAACTATTGGAACAGTCCTTCCTTTACCTACATGCCAAGTTCTGTTTCTCCTGTAAAAGTCAGCCGTCTCTGTCACTAGCACAGGCCGAGGAACCATGTGTCTTGGTGGTGGGTAGTGCGGCTGATGCTGTTGAGAGTCACATCTGCCTGGTGTACATATAAACAGACATGCAGTGTGAAGAGAAGCCTTGTAATTAGAGCAGCAAGAGCTCTAACCAACAGTTCTTTCACAAGTTTGGATTTCTCAGTGCTTTACATTTTTCCTGATCTACCCCAATACAGATTGAAGATGATCAGGAAACAGGTCCTACATCCCCAGGAGGGACAGCTCTTTGGGGATGGATGAGACAAAGGACATGGCCATGGCCACTGAAGTATTTGGAAAACCAAATTCTGTCTTCATTCCTTTAGTCAAATATAACCCCCCTGAGGTTAATGCAAATTAAACGGGATATTCTATCTAATCCCACAGTCCAGCACTCAGTATACTTACTCTCTTGGCCTGACAGCTTGTGCAAGTCACCAGCACCAGCTCAGCCACTACAAAGCACCCTGGTTGGGTGGCATGTTTTCCAGTCCAAAAACATGGTGCATAAAGAAGTAAAATAAATAATTCTCTCATGTTCGTGAAGCAAATAACTCGCTGAAAGAAGCAGAAACTAAATACACTAACTTTAGTCTGAACAAATAATTTCTAGCACTTTATATAGTCCAGTGACCTTCTTGAACTCTCTGATTCCTTCCGGGAATTAGTTTATTAGACTACTTTTATATTAACTTTGCTTTGTCTTTCTGTCTCTGTCCATCTGTATGTATTTCCTGTGCTTTCCCATCTTTCGCCCACAGATGATGTAATGTTTATAGCTTTTAATGGCAACCTGTGCCCAGCACAAAGCTCCCCAGGCATCTGGCCCTGTGATACAGAAGTTAAGGTAGGAACCTAGCACTTGTTTGTTTGAGTCCCACCTGAGGTTGAAAAGCTGCTTTTCAGAGGTTTTGATTTGATCTACATTTAGTCTTGATTGAAAAATAATATAAAAACCAAGGTTTTTTTAGAACAATGCACTAAAAGGCACAAAACAAGTACAGAAATAATTCAGATTGGTCAGACTTCTTCTACGAGGCATTTTAAGCACTGTGAATGCATTTGTTTGCAAAAGGTCAGGTGGCCAGTGTATCATGTACAGTGGCCACTCAACCTTTTGCAAACAAATGCATTCACTGTGCGTAAAATGCCTGGTACAAGAAGTCTGACCAATCTGAATTACTTCTGTACTTGCTTTGTGCCTTTTAATGCATTGGTTTTAAGGTCATTTGTTCTAAAAAAAACTTGGTTTTTATATTTTTTTTTTATTGTAAACTAAGGTACATTAGGGACATATTAAGGATGTTGTGAACAACTGAGTTAGGTATTTATTGACTTATGTAGAGCACTGAGAATTTTTACTTTGAATTAGTATTTCCAGAACGTTTGCCCAAATTGAGGGATTTCTATTTCCACCTTAATGATATCTAGACGATACCTATCACAGGGCTTTTAAAAGATATTCCTCTTATTCACATACGTTTTTCACCATGGTCTGGAGAAAGTTTCCAGGCTGAGAGTTTCTTGTAGTGATACCTAGCAATTTTAGGACTAGTTCCTTGCCCAAGAATTTTGATGCATCTTGTCTGTATGCTACATCCTTACTCTGTCTTCATTCATACATAGATCTAATAAGTTTTTCATTTTAATTAAGCAAAACACATTCACAAGTCCTCACTCAGGTAGTTACAGGTAGATCACCTCTGCTTTGTTCCTGAACACATCTTATGTACCCTGCCATTCCAATAAAGGTGTCCTTTCCCCCTCCTCATATTATACAAGTTATCACCACAAAATGGCCTATTCTGCAAAAGAGAGCTTAAAACTTTTACTGATGTCATGGGCTGAAGTGCAAACCCATTTCTAACGACATAACAAATACACCGAAGGAAAAATAAATTAAAAGAATAAAATACCTATTTTCTACTCTTAAAGCTCTAGCCCCAACCATTTCAATCGCCAAAGATCTCTGATTGGCCTCTTCCGTGTATATTTCAGAATAAGAGGTAAAATCCATTCTTGTCCATTGATAGTCAATATAAGGGAGTGAATTTTAAGCCTCGTGCACAATTTTAACGCCAAGGCAACCCGTTAACGCTAATAGAAATTCTGTGGCTGCTTCTCTGGCACTGCGTAAACTCCAACTCATGATGGAAAATATCTGGTTTATAACTGCCACTTAGCCTTTAATGTAGCCACGTATGTGTAAATACTGCTAATAGGCTGGTCCTGTTTTTATTAAGTGAATTTTAGAGCTCGTGAAAAAAGCCAGATTAACAGCACTGAATTGTCGTCTGTGACCCAAGAAGCACAACCCGGGCAGCCGCAGCAGGCCAAGTCCCCCAACCATCACTTGGTAATGTCGTCCCATTCATTCTTTTCTGCTCGGACTGCTGTCAGCAAGGGACCCAAAAAGAGCTCATTAGTAGTTTTTGTGATATGGGCATATGCAGTGCCATCCCTTGGGGGGAGCGGGGCCCAGGGCCAATCGTCTTGGGCAGGGCCCCCGTCCCCTCATGCTGGAGGACAGCGTGGCAGGCTGGTCGCCCCCAGGGACCCAGAGCCACCCGCAGGGACCCCGGTTGCCCCCTGGGGACCTGGAATTGTCCCCAGGGACCCCAGTTGCCCCCCTGGGGGCCTAGAGCCGCTGCTGCCAGCAGGAGCTGACCCTGGCCGGGCACCTGAGGCCACCTGCCACCGGGAGCCAGCCCCAGCTGGGAATCCGAGGCTGCCCACCGCTGAGAGCCAGCTCCGGCTGTGGCCGGGAACCCAAGGCCGCCTGCCAGGCCATGGACCAGCTGGCGGCAGGAGCGGGAGCAGAGTGGGCTGGCCCAGAGCTGGGCTCAGCTCTCCCGCTCCACCCCTGCGTCGGCTGTTCCGCCCTGCGGGTGGGGCGGGCCGGCCCAGAGGCTGGGCTCTGCCCTTCCGCCCTGTCTTGCCTTCAAGGGGAAGCCGAAGGCCTCGGGGCTGGGGGAGTGAGCAGGCTGCACACCGCAGTGGGGGGACAGCGGTGCGGGCCCATGCTGCCCTGCAGGGCTCGGGGTGATCACCCCACTCAGCCCCCCCAAAGGACGGCCCTGGACACATATCCACTGGGAATTTGACTGAAGCCATGTACACACTACAGAATCGTTGCGCTGTAAAAGTCACGTGGTTTTTATTGTGCGGGCGCGCGTACACACGTAACATGTGCGTCCTTGTAGCGGAATGGAATGTCCACACTCTTCTTAGCAATTTTGCAAGATAAATCTTTGAATTGTGGGTACCTATCCCACAGATCCACTCGTCCTGATTCAGCACTAGGAATCCTGGGTAGAAGGAGAGGAGTGCTGAGCACCATGGGTAAATTCTCAGTTTCCCATGGTGCATTGTGTTCCCCTTCCATCTTCCTTGTTGCTAATAGCAACTCGAGCCCATTTTCAACACTGCCGCATTCCTTCCCAGCACTCCCAATTGCAACAACATGGATCCAGCTCTGATCTCCACTGTTGCTTTCAGCATTACGAATACATCTGGGCAGGTGACACAGTACGCACTGAGCTCCGGATCAGCCCAGGAAGCGGAGGACCCGGGGCTGCTGAATGCCATGCAGAACAACAGCACTGCATTACTGAGCTCCTTCACAGAACATCTGCATACGGTGCACCGCTGGTTCTGGTCATGAGAGATGAGCACTGAGTGGTGGGACCACATTGTTATGGAGGTGTGGGATGATGAGCAGAACTTTCAAATGCATAAAGCCACCTTCATGGAACTGTGCGAGGAGCTTGCCCCTACCCTACGACGCAAGGACACCAACATGAGAGCTGCCCTCACCGTGGAGAAGCGCGTTGCAATTGCTATGTGGAAGATGGCAACTCCTGACTGCTACCGGTCGGTCGCAAATCAGTTTGGAGTTGGCTGCTCCACCGTTGAGTTAGTGCTGTCACAAATGTGCCGAGCCATCAATCACATTCTGCTACGGAGGACAGTGACATTGGACAATGTGTGTGAGATTGTGGATGGATTTGCAGCTATGGGATTCCCTAACTGCGGAGGGGCAATAGACGGCACACATATCCCTATTTTGGCTCCAGACCATCTCGCGACTGAGTACATAAATAGGAAGGGCTACTTCTCCATGGTGCTGCAGGCACATGTGGATCACAGCAGGCATTTCACAGATATCAATGCTGTGTGATCGGGAAAGGTGCATGATGCTCATATTTTCAGGAACAGGGGGCTGTACTGGAAGTTGCAAGCAGGGACCTTCTTCCTGGATGAGAAAATTACTCTTGGGGATGTGGAGATGCCCATAGTGATCCTAGGAGACTCAGCCTACCCGCTGATGCCGTGGCTCATGAAGCCCTACACTGGCAACTTGGAGCCCAGCAAGGAGCGGTTCAATTATAGGTTAAGGAGGTGCAGCATGACCGTGGAATGCACCTTCAGCCATTTAAAGGGGCACTGGCGCTGTTTGTATGGGAGGTTGGACTTGAATGAGCACAACACTCCAGCCATCATCATAACCTTTGTGAAAGGAGGGGAGAGAAATTTTCCCCAGGGTGGAATGTGGAAGCTGAGCGCCTGGAGGGAGTGTATGAACAGTCAGCCACTAGGAGTATTATGGGGGTGCAATGGGGAGCCATTTGCATAAGGGAGGCACTTAGGGAGCATTTCAGTAATGGGAACCTATAGGGCGCACATTATAACACTAGGTCACGGTGATGCTGCAAACCTACAGGGCACTGCAGCACCTGGGGGGAACTGTCTTGAATGAATAAAGACTGAACATGAAGTAATAAATCTTGGCTCTATATGAATAAAGGCACTGTGGCAATTTGAGCTTCACTTTTATTAATTTAAAAAAAGAAGGGGAGTGGGCTAACATTCTACATGCAGTCACTGTGAGGGACTATGAAAGGTGTGTGTAGGTGTGGGGCTTGATCCCATAGCTGTGTGAAGAAGTGAATGTTACATGGTACCAGGAGGGTCCCTGGGCTTTGAAGAAATGCTTTGTGGGAATATGGGGGGTGGGGAGGAGGCAGAAACTGGTACTGTGCCTGAAGGGGAGGGTGAGCCTGAAGCAGCTGCGTCTGCAAACCAACCATGGTCTTTAGCAGTTCTGTTTGCTCCTTCAAGGTGCTTATCAGGTCATTCTTCTGTTTCTGCCTCCTCAAAAAGTTCTCTTTACAGTCCTGCCTCCAAAGTCTAGTATCTCTTGCTGCAACCTCAGTGGATTGCATGAGCACATGAAACATATTCTCCTTGCTTCGGTGAGGCTGCCTTCTTATCTGTCTCAGCTGGTGAGCTGGTGCAGACCACCACCCACTGAAGGTCATTTCTAGGGAAAATGAAACATACTAAGTACAGCTATTGTTCTCACTTTGGTTAAAGAACCAATGTTAAGTTGGAGCAGCACATTCCACTGTGCCCAAGGCAATGTGTATCCTCTGGTTCCTTGCATGAACTGAACAAGGTAGGTAGGTTGTTCATGGGTCCCAGGAACGGTCCTTTTATGTGACTGAAAAGGATTCGGGAAAGGATTGTCTGGAGGGCAAAAATACTAAAGTGCACTTTGAATACTAACTAGTTTGGGGCAACATTCTCCACAGGACACTGCCGTGGAAGCTTATATCTTGCTCCTTAGAGTGCCCCTGCAAGCTAGAATGCATAACCTACATGTGACCAGATATAAGCCAGGGCTGTATGCTGCAGGCTCGTGCGCAGCCACAGTTCCCAGTACATGCTTTGCAACTGGCGACGGAGAGTGTCCCTCTATGTAGGTGGAAACACATTAGCTCTCCCGTCCAATGTTGCTCGGAGGCTGTGGAGGTACATCCAGGAAACCTTTAGTGAGCTCAACGCAGAGGATTATTTGAGAATTGCTGCATGCATTAATGCACTGCTAATGAATGCAGAGTAGATGCCCTGTACAGTGGGAAATGAAATGCAATTGCATCTAACCCAAAACACTCCCAACCACTCTTCATTTAGCTACAAGGCATAGCTCCAAAACAGAGAAGCATCACCTTTGAAAAAAAACTTACCAGAGCTCCCCTCTGCAGCCACAGAAAACACAGCGGAGAAGGAATGTTGGCTGCATGTCTTGGGGCAGAGCAGGGGATGGAGAACAGCTCCTGACTACCCAAGTCAGCTGCACCACTTTCAGCCTACAGGTCATCCTCCAGTTCCAGGTCCTCATTTATCACCTCTTCCTTCCGGTCTGCTCCGGGATCCGTTGGCTGAGGGGCTGCCAACGTGTCCACAGGACTCTTGGGAGTGGTTGTGGGATCCCCACTGAGGATGGCTTCCAGCTCTTTGTAAAATCTGCATGCAACCAGTGCCGACCCAGAATGCTGGTTTGCCTCCCTGGCTCTGTGGTAGCTTATCCTGAGCAGCTTCACCTTTGATCTGCACTGCAGAGTGTCTCTGCCATGGCCCCAGAAATTTCCCCATAGGTGTCAAACTTATGCCTGCTGCCACATAGCTGTGCCTGCACAGCAGACTCTCCCCAGATGCTCATCAGATCCAGCACCTCTGCTGTGATCCAGACGGGAGCACGTTTCCCATGTTGAGCCGCCATTGCTTTTTTAGAAAACAGCTGTACTCCACACCGAAAAAACAGGAAGTGACAACAGGGGAGCAATACAAAAATTCCCGGGATTCACAGGAGGGCAGAGCCAGTCACGTCACAGCCACAGAGTCCAGGAGGAAGACCAGAGAGAACAGGATTGGAATGCTGGGACATTTCTGGAGGCTGATTATTGTGTGATGAGCATACACACACACACTGTAAAGTGGAACAGCCGTTCCGCAATAACCGCTATCGCCCTCGTTCAGGAGGTTTTCATGTTGCGCTGCAAGAGGGCTATTGCCATGCAAGAAGCAGCATTTGTGTGTGTACGCTCTTGGAGTTATCACGTGGTAACGAGCGCTACCGTGCGATAACTCTGTAGTGTGTACAAGGCCTCAGGCCCAGCTTAGCGTTGCCTACTCTCACAGTATTTGGTGTTTTTCTTAAAGACCCAGCTGCGGTAATGTAGGTTATTAGCTGAGAATCTCTGCTTTTGTTGTTGTTGAAAATGTTGTAAACATTGCAACATTAGGAGGCAAATAAAAAGAACCACAACTGCTTTATTTAAACCCCCCCCCCAAACCTCTTGATTTTAAGTCACTCACAGACACACAGACTCCAAGGTCAGAAGGGACCAATATGGTCATCTAGTCTGATCTCCTGCACAATGCAGGCCACAAAACCTCACCCACCCACTCCTGTAATGAACCTCTAAGCTATGACTGAGTTATTAAAGTCCTCAAATCATGATTTAAAGACTTTAAAATACAGAGAACCAACCAGCAAGTGAGCCATGCCCAATGCTGACACATGATTTTTGAATGCTTGAGATTGGCAGTACTCCACTAAGGGCCCTAAACAGCCTTTAGACATGATCAGACAGACCCAGAACTGCTGTCAGAGAGGAGAGCTGGACAGCTCTATCATACAGGCAGAACCACATGGGGCGGAAGCAGCAAAGAATTTGGTAGCTGGGTAAAAGCGATGATGAGCTGGACAGCCATTTGCTTGAGGTTGGTGAAAGGTTCTTTGCTCAGCAATTCTTGCTCCATTAACATTCCAGCCCCTCTTTGTTCTTTTGGAAATGTTGTTGCCTGCATTTTAATGTGAGCCTCAGAACATTATTCCATATTTACATAGATGAAGGGAAGAGGTGAAAGAAACTACACAGGTTTTGCTTTTATAAGGATTGCAAGATTGGGTCCATCTTGGTGAAGCACCATGACTCCCTGTGCAAACAGAGGGAAACCAGATTCTGACCCCTTTTCTGGCCCGTCACTATGTAAGACGCACAGCAATGTTACCCTGTACAGGATGGGTTTTGAGTAGTGCGAGTTCTCCTGGCTGATGGGGGCTGTTGATAGGGTAGCATCTGCTGTTCACTCAGTGTGGAAAAGGTACAAACTCATGGAAGACTGCACCTTGCTGAGTACAAAGTAATTAGGAAAGAAGACTTGGTCCCAGTTTTTCCTGTATGTGCAGTGCGGGAGTGGCCTCTACACATGCAGGAATGTAACATGTGAGGAAGAGCCAGGTCTGCTCCAGACTGGCAGAGAGACACTGTCTTGTCTGACTCAGTGGACTGGCAGGCTATGTCCCTTTACCAGAGACGGCAGCTGGGGAACTCCTCTCTCATTCCTGCCGACAGACCTGGCTGGAGAACTCCAAGATGGATGGAACAGAAATGGGCAGGGCTGGTCCCTCCAAGCCCCACTTTCTGTAACTGCTGTTCGCTGCAGCAATTAACCGTCTCCCCCCTCGAGGGAACGGCTCAATTTCCTACTCCCAGCACAAGAAACGTCCCCCCACCCCCAGCTCTCCCAACTGCAGCTGAGCTAGTGTCTTGCACAGAACAATAAATCATCCGGCAAACGCCATCTTTCAAATCCCCCCCGAGCAAATTACACATTTCTTGGCTGTCCAGGGGATGCGGGGAATCAGCCACCCATGTCGCCAGCATCGCCCCCTGCCCCATTCCCAGTTCGGGCGGCGCCCGGGCGGCGGGCTGGTTGGAACCGGAGGGAAATGGAGGGCAACATTTTTGGTTATTTTTCATCCACAGACCCGGAGGGAAAGGTCCCCCTGGAGTGATCCCACGGGAAGGTGGGCCTATCCCAGCTGGACACGGGCCCGAGCTTGTCCTACAGCAGTGGCTGCTAGGGGCTCGGCTGGGCAGGTGCCCCAGCCCCTGCGGCCGGACTGGCGGGGAAACTGAGGCAAGGGGCGGGCAGGAGAAAACAAGGCGTCCCGCGCGCACTCACTGCGGGCTGGGGGTCTGTCCCGGACAGGCCGGGGGAGAAGCTGAACAGCCCTGTCCGCCACCGACCCCCAGCCCACTCCCGGCCGGACCTTACCTGCGCTGCGCTGCGCTGCGCTGCGCTGGGCGGCCGGGGGAGAAGGCTGGCGGCTCGGCTATCGCAGGCAGCGGCGAGCCCGGTCCCGGCAGGTGTGAGCGCGGGCGGGGAGCAGCGAGCTCCGGGCTCCGGTCTTGATTTGGGGCGCGCACGAGCCTCCCATCAAACCCCGCCCCTCACCCAACTGCCCCGCCCCAGACCCCGCCCCTCACCCGACTGCCCCGCCCAGACCCCGCCCCTCACCCGACTGCCCCGCCCCAGA
>ML685786.1:1246606-1308748 GCA_007922175.1 Pelusios castaneus | reverse complement strand
ACTGCCCCGCCCCAGACCCCGCCCCTCTCCTTTCCCCTGCACCCCCTTTTCTGTCAGCCCTCATCCCTTCCCCCTGGCACCCTGCACCCTCGCCTGGCACGCCGCCCTCTCCCTCGCAGGTTTCCGCCTTGCTGGCACCTCCCTGAGATGGACAGCATTGGCAGTTGTTCCCTTATCACGGAATCCGCTGGACACCAGGAAAGTAAGCGTTGGGACGGAGTGTGTAGGGAGCTGCAGCTGGAGACGTGGGAAGGGAAATGGAGTCAATGCTCAGACACCCAGGCCCTGCTCTGCATTGAGAAAATAATCTTTCTACCAATATGTAGCATCAGCGATCCAGATATTGGGAGTGCTCTCTGGTGTAATGTCTGAAAGTGATGGCTGGAGATGGAGGTGGACTGCCAGGGGTAAAAGACGGGAGGAGGGGAAATGCCTCGTGAAGTAACAGTGTGGGAGGGGAGGAATGCCGACTAGTGGCTATGCTGAAGGGACTGGGAGGGAGATGGTTATGCTGACTTTGGGATGCCCACACATTTGACAGTCACTAGAAAAGAAATGGGCTCCTAAAAACTTTTAAACAAATAAAACAGAATAATCACAAGACCCACTCATCTCTCAGGGAACCACAGTTGCATTCAGTAGACTGACAGCTTTTTCTGTGGTATGTCAGCATGCCTGGCTGCAAATAACTGAATCCCATTCCAAGGAATATTCCCCACCCAGACATACAACCATTCCTGGCAGACTCCTTCCCGCCAATGCGGCACTGCGGTGGAAAGGCAGGGAATGGTAGGTGTTTTCCCTGGGATGATAGGTGTTTGTTTATCATAGTTTCAATCTTTCATTCAATGTGTAAGAGTTTGAATTCTGTTTTGTTTAAGTACCGGGACAGAATGGTTTATTGATTATATTGATTACATTGAGCTTTTTGTTGATCATTTCTTTTGATTATACATATTTATGGTTATTGATTTTGGCTGGAAATGGAGACAAATGCCCTTTTTTCTGAAAGAAGTCTCTTGATTATACCGCAGACTGCATATTGTAGCATCTCTAGTTACATAGTTTGCTGTTAAGCTTTGTTTGCCTTGAAGTTTATACATTTTATTTTCTTACTGAATACATGGGTGAATTACCATGTATAAATAAAGGACATGTTATGTTTTTTATATTTATAGATATGATTGAGTGGAAGATAATTTGGGTTCAAGTCAGGATTATTCTTGGTAACCAGAAGTCAAAATTCAGCCACAACCTCTGTATTGCACTGTGACAGCATCCCTTTTAAAGGTGATGAATGTATACATTCCATGTCCTCACCTAATTCCAGTTCTAACCCCCCCTTCCCAGTCCATCAGACATTACTGATTTCCCTGCCATCCAACTAATGGTCCAGCAGCCAGAGTTGTTTTCAAAGTGAGGTGGCTTGGCCCCTACCTCTTTCAGAAAACAACAGATCTTAACTGAGGAGAGACTATAGTGCACCCTCAATCACCCTCAGCAGCCAAAGTCTCTTGTCAGGGGACTCGGTGTGTATATCAGCAGATTTTTGAAAAACCCAAGCTTTCAGGATAAACTCAGTAGTATAATTCATGAGGAATGCTACAGAACAGTTTAAAATGGAAAATGAAGAAGAAACCTATATCTACTTGAAATTGCAAAAGGAATTCAGATAGGCAGAGTATTAGTGAGTTTGAGGGCATTCTTGCTCTGATTCACACCCAGTGGAAATGCACAGAATGTCAAATCAACACAGAATAGCCAGAATCAGGCCTGATGGTGTGGTGTTCTGGTCTTGCTCCTTACATTCCTGTTCCCTTTCGAGAGGCTGTCAGCTGATTATTCAGAGAAAGAAACATGAGTTTAAACTTTGCTTAAGAGCTATGATGCAAGATTCTGCTCTGCTTTTAAAAGGTCAGGGTGGAGGTTATTTTTTTGCAATAAGGGGAGAATGGATTTGCTGTACTATGTCATTATAACCATTGCACATGAGAGGGTTTGTTGCTGAGCTGTATCCTCATTATAATGGAAGCATGTTAGAAGTTAAGTTCAGTCTCACTAAAAGGGAGCAATGTTTTAGATAAGAAGCTAGAATGTATAAGCATAATAAATGCTTTGGGAGCCATGGAATACGCAAATATGTCATGTTTTCTTAACCAAATGTGTGTTCTCCCACATCTCCAGTACCTGTAACTCTGCCTGCTTCAGCATCCATAACATTGGCTTTGCCTGGCATAGCCTTGATGACTGGTGAAATTACCATCTCTGACTTCATTTCTTCTCACCTAAACTATTGCAGTTGCCTCCTTTTTGATGCTCCTAAGTTCCAGGTCAACAGACTCCAGCATGTGCAGAATGCTACTGTGTTCTTGTGTGCTGAAGAGTTATCACTACATCAGACCTAGCTGCAAACACTTTCTCTGACCATTGATGCATTTCAGCATCCAGTTTAATATTGCTCTTCTGACAGGCCTCCATGGAATTGCTCTAGCTAAGTTTCAAAATTTTGTCTCTTTCTACTCCCTGCTTCCTCCACTCATCTTCCCACAGTCTCACTATTGGCAGTGTAAGAGCTGTCAGCACTGTAGGTCCTGCTGTCTGGAACAGCCTTTTGCCGACTCATTAATTCTCCATCTCATTTTAAATTTCATGTAGATGTCTCTGTTTTTCTCTTGTCCAGGCCCCTTAATGTTTGTTTCCCTTTGCTGCTACTCATGTAATTCTATGAAACACTGAAATACAGTTTGTGTGAAATAATTGTACAAAATATTGTTTCTGTTGTAATGAGGAAGGATTTTCTTACCATGCTTTTATGCATTTTTTAAATATATTTTGCAGTTCTGTCTGGAGCTCATGTGGCTCCCATCATGGAGCTCTTTTCTTTCCTGTCTCACTCCATCCCTTCACAAAAAATAAGAAGACTCTTCATAGAATGACTGAATCATAGTATTTGGAGATGGAAAACTTCTATTATCTATAGGTCACATCCTAGGGACCTAGTCTGCTTACACTGAAATCAATGGGAGTTTTATCATTTACTTTAATAGCAGGAAAAGGACCTGCTGTAAGAATTGGAGCCTAGCAGGCCTTCTTTAATTGAGTCCTGGGACACTTTTAAAGACTAACAGATTTATTTATTGCATGAGCTTTCGTGGGAGAAAATCCCACTTCGTCAGACACTTTGAAGACGGGAAACTTACAGAATGGGAGGAAATTAAATGCAGGGGAGTGTATGACATGGAGGGCCTGCTTTAATTGTTAGCCTAACTGGTGAAAAGTGGGTAAAGGTTCATGAATTGTCATGATGATCTGTTATATAAAATTGTTTAAGAAAAGATGTAACAAGGAATCAGAAAGGCTGAATTAATTTAAACAGAAAGGTTTTATTGATAGCACACAAGGATTATAAAAGGCATAGTGTAATGGACCAAAATTGGTACTATAGAAATTAGGCCTAATTATTGGGCAAAATAATAAGAGATGGATCAATTCTTCCATTCATTGCCTTTTCGAGGGCCCTTAAAAAGAGACACTGCAGGAGAAAAACCCAATGTTTCATCCTCACCACAGCTCTGGCAGGATTGTTGCCATAACCCTAGACCTTGGTCCAGTGAGGACACTTGACCATCATTGTTGCACCAGCGATGACCCAGATTGATACATGTGACATCCTGCTCTGTCTTCCCCTCATATGCTCCTTTCTGTCACCCACTATCATCTCCCTCTCATCATCTCTTTTTATGGCTTTTCACTTGATCCTGAAATCAACTGTACTTCACAGCACCAGCACAGAGAGATGAGACAGCCCATTCAGCTCTGCTTGGTCTAAAAAGAGCAGTAAAGGATACGGACCAGACCAGACCACCCAGATGGTGTTGCTGACCAGGGCTGTAAGCCAGGGTCCAAACTGATGGATTTTGTGACTGACCAGTTGCCTTGTGTCCTGGGCAAAAACCCATGTTTCCTTCATCATTAGTAGCCTATCTCTTCTCTCTCTTCTGTGGCTTTCTGTTTTGTCTAAAGCAGGAAAGTGACTATCATTCCAGACTCAGAATTGAACAACAGAAATAACCCTTTCTTCTCCACCAAGGATGTCTGTTGACTGAGTAAGAGATTTTAACCCATGTTCCCCATCTCCAAAAAGTGACTTTGGTAAGTTTTGATTGTTTGTTTTGCATAATTACACAATTTCAGTTTCAATGATCTTTGTTGCATTTCGATTCTTTCCCTTGAGCGTGTTTCAGTTTCAATAAATAAATTTCTAATCTTTGACATGAATTTCCTAATGTGTTCACCATGGTACTAAGTAGGCTGAGTTCTCCGTTGACCAAACCTTGTTTAAAACTGTTTAATATTGGACAGTTTCAGGGTCATATTAACATCTTTGACTCTTTGGGCTCTTTATTCCATCTACATTAATACAACAGATCCCAGTCCATTTTTCTACATTGCTTCCTATAATAATTTTACTGGTGCATTTTCCAGTATAATTTTAAATATTGCAAATTTAGTTGGGGTTGGGCCTTCTTTGAGTAGGGGGTTGGACTAGATCAGTGGTTTTCAAATCATGGGTTGGGACCTCAGGTACTGGGTCACGGTCCCCCCCTACTGCCACTGCTGAAAGACTGGAATGCATTGCTCAAAGATGTCATTGTTGGGTTGTGGGCATAAACAATTTTTTTCAACTGGGTTCCAGGAAAAAAAGTTTGAAAACCACAGGACTAGATGACCTTCCATCCCTAATCTTCTGTGATTCTAAATGATGAGACTTCTCATTATTTAAAAGTTTGAGCTTGAATACTGGCCCTTAGTTTGCTAATTCTCTCCTCACCCCACTGTAATACAAATTGGATTTATCTTTAAACAACCAACATCCATATGGTGTTTTAAAATTGGGCTTTCAACGTGTATGAAGTAGCTTCAGTTGAACTATGCCAAAGGCAGTTTTCAGCAATAAATTTTATACATCTGTTTTTTTACAGAAACTATATCTGTAATTTTTGTGCAGCTGTGTTTACTATGAAGACTGCTGCTCGATTTGGATTCTCTGGGAACATTTTGTATATTGTACGTCTTTTAAATGCACATTGCAAAAAATGTTGACACATGTTGACTCTTAAAGCCAGGCATATGGGGCCTGCTCCTGAAAGATGATGAACACCTTATAAGGGAATAAATAACCCCTGCTTCCATGAACGTAAACAGCAACAAAACCTTTTCATTCACAAACAACAAAATATAAGGGCATATCTGTGGAAAACTCTTTAATGAGCAAGATACTTTTATGATTACTGCTGAAGGTGGAAGGCAAGATTTTATACAGTGCTTACCTACTATGCAGTGTTTTGCATTTCTAAGACTTGATCCTTCAGGGTGCTGAGCACTCTGGTACTCAATTAGCAAAGCATTCAAACAGACATATAGTCCTCTTGGCATTGTTAGGACTATTTGTATTGCCTAAAATTAAGCATGTTTTGCTGGATCAGGGCCAGAGTGGTTAGTATCCTGCAGCGTTGAACCCTTGAAGTTCTGTACAAATATTAACTAATTGTAGCTTCCTGTAATAATTTTGAGCATTTTGAGTCTGATTCTGTGAAATGCAAAATACCTCTAACACCTTGCAAAAGTATAATCAATCAGCATTTGTAAAGCAACTTGGAAATGCAAAGACTTGCACAAGGACTAATCACTGCATAAAATCTTGTTTTCCACTGTGAGAGGTAATCCTAGACATTCCTTGCTCGTTCAAGAGTTTCTCAGACTTTTCCAGATGTCATATTTTGTTGTTTGGGAACAAAAGGGTTTTTTAATCTCAAATTACACAAATGCACCCCCTGCCCCAATATCAGAAAGGAATGCAGGATTGTGTTTAAACAATGCTTTCAAACTAAGCTAGAATGAGCAGGTTTGATGGTGAAGACCAGAACTTACTCAGTTTCTGACCAATTCTTGTCAAAATAATTGCCCTCTGATTACTATAAACTCTCCTTGAGAACAATATCTATTAACCATACCCTGGCAGTTCTAATAATCAAAACAGAACAGGTTACACTTATTCAGTATGGAAAATCAGATGAAAAGCCAACTAAACACACTGACCTTGAATCTGACTTTAGCTTTGTATTGTATCCTTCACTTACTTCCCCAGAAAGATGCTTATTCTATAAGCAAAAGCCTCCTGTTGAAAATACAGCTGAAGAACATACTGTAAACCTCCTGCAAGCATAATAAGCAGATACCGTAATACACTGCATTGTAGTCGCATAACTACATGCATTATGACAACAGAGTCCTGGGGCACTTTTAAAGACTAACAGATTTATTTATCGCATGAGCTTTCGTGGGAGAAAATATCTCCCATGAAAGCTCATGCGATAAATAAATCTGTTAGTCTTTAAAAGTGCCCCAGGACTCTGTTGTCTTTCTACAATAGACTAACACGGCTACCCCTTTGGAATTTGACTACATGCATTATGCTACTATGATGTACTATAGTCGGTGGTTAAATGCAGCTGACAAATGAAATACACAAGACAGATTAGCATTGAAATTGTCTATTTTATCTTTCTAATGTGTAGAGTAACCAAAATATCAACTCATCCTTAAATTTACCTGGTGGACATAAAAACAAGTTTTACATTGATCATGGTTTTCACAGCTGGTTTTGTAAGTGTAGGGTAGGAACTTTAACTCAGTGACCTTTCTGTTGGCTCTAATAAGAGCTGTTCAGTGTGAAAGAAGCAGAAGTTGTTGTATTTTCCCTTCTCCTTGTACTGACACGGTTCAGAAGACAAAAATCTTCCTTGAAACCATACAATGTAGGTGCCTGGTTTGCTTGTACAGATAGTTTATTCTAACTGTTGGGGTAAGAATCTACAGATCTGCCATTTTAGGGATCTATTTGCACTTTATTTAGACTATCGAAAATGACTATATTAGAGCACCTGATTACAACATGGTCGTACCAAAGCTGGGTTAAAATATTTGAATGAATTCTGTTACTATATTCCTCCTGAGCTATATTATTTCAGCCTTGGTAATGTTCAGCATGGCTTGGTCCTGTCTACTTTAATCACAATGGGGAACTATGGTATTGCAATCTGTTCACCCATCAAGGTAATTTCTAGAGTAAAACCTTGCTTACCAATAAATCCCATTAGCTGCTGGGGTGGTTTTTAATTCCAGATCACTTTTTAAACTGAAATTTATTAAATATGAAACAATATATATAGACAATTTCCATAGGAGTAGCCGCATTAGTCTAGTTCAGCAAAACAAACAGGGAGTCCAGTGGCACTTTCAAAGACTAACTAATATATATATATACATACACACACACACACAATAGGCCCTGTAGATTTCTAGTTGCTGCAAATGCAAGGCAAATCATTTGTTTAGGTGGTTAAATAAAATATAATGTCTTTATTCACTATTGAATGATCATAGCAGAAGATACATGCGTAGATATTCTGTCTGAGCTAGTAAATGCATTTATTTTGCTCACATTCTGTAAGGTCCTCATCTTTAAGCATCTGACGAAGTGGGGTTTTCTCCCACGAAAGCTTATGCGCTAAATAAATTTGTTAGTCTTTAAAAGTGCCAGCAGACTCCTTATTTGTTACGATAATTTTGCAAATTCATATAAAAGTGAAAGAAACCAATACCCAGCATGCTGATACAAATAGAAAAAGATGCTGAAGATCAGATTTTAGACCTAAGAATGCAAGAAGGTAATACTGTAATATTCATGTGTGCAATCATCATGTCTGCATAGTTATTTACGGTGATTTCATGCACATTTAAGGTAACTGCAGCTGTAAAATATGCCTAATGCACGCCTACCTAAACAATTGCTGTGTGCCCAACTCATCAAAGGAGAAAGGAAACGGGGAGGCCAAAAGAAATGCTTCAAAGACACTCTCAAGACAAACATCAAGAAATGCGGCATTGACATCAACCACTGGGAGACAGTAGCCCAAGATAGAGCTAACTGGCAAAGGCTTGCCAAAGAAGGAACCACCATTTTTTAAGGAAAATTGCCTTGCCCTGGTTAATGCTAGAAAATGCTAGAAAAGAAATGACAGACAACTATCATGCAGTAAGCATGACCCAAACTTACCTTTCAACACCACCTGCAACATCTGCCAACGAGTCTGCAGCTCAAGCATCAGACTTCTCAGTCACCAAAGGACCCATATAAAATAAAGCCCATGAACTTTATTCATCCTCAACTCAAGGGATTGCTGATGACATGTTGCAGATAGAGGTCTCATGCAAAGTTCTGCCAAATTTGATATTCCTCCTGGAGCAGTTAACTTGAGAGTCAATTAGTTGCACTGAGTAATAAGCTACCTGGCATGTTTTATCAAAGTGAAGTGAGGGTATGATGCAGATTTATTTTACTTTAACTCATCACGACTTATATTTGCTAAAATAGAATCATTCCCGGTGGAATTGGCCAAATCTGAACGATTTCTCTTGAATAATTAAAGGTATACAGCCACCTGAAATATTGTATATTTTTTTAAAAATGATTTAAATGTAATTTCAGATTAACACCTATCCCTTAGTCCCCTTCCCAATGTTTGTGTAATTACATTTTTAATAAAGTTTTCCACTCTTCTGCTTCTCTGTGAAATTCTTGGGGAAACAAGAGGAGAAAATGATCAACTGTAGAGGGAAACATTTAAATTAATTACAAAGTGCAGTCAAATAGTCAAAGTAAACTGAAAAAGTAGAGATAATCCTAACATTATTTGCAACAAAAGCAGGTTTTAAAAATATATATAAATGTCGTTTTTAATTTAACAGTGTCCATTTTAACTATCAAGCATGATGGCTAGATCTTTGCCTGCCATGACCTATTCACTATATCACACTAGTGATTTCTGTGTAAATATTAAGACTTAGGAAAGGGAGAAATAAAGAATAATGGACTGATGGGCAGGTCTACTCTAGAAGCACAACATTGGTGCAGCTGCACCGATACAACTGTGCTGCTGTAGTGCATCTGAAGAAGTCACTGTATGTCAATGAGCGAGCGCTTTTCTGTCGGCATAATTAATCCATCTCTGTGAGAGGCTTTCCCACAGATACAGCACCTGTGTGAACAGTGGACAGGTTGCTGTAACGTGTGTCATTCACAGAGGTATGTTTTTCACACCCCTAAGTGAAGTAAGCTAGATCAATTTAAGTGGTAGTGTAGACCTGCCTTAAGAAGGAAAAAATATTTAATGACATTGTCCATATATTAGATTGAAAGTTAAAATGGATAAAATCAAATGAGAGATTCAGTGCTAAAAAGAAATCTTAATGGAATTTAGGTTTTTGTTTATCCATCCATTCAGTACACCTGCTACAGTCTCTGGATGTGTGAGCAATAACCATTTTAAACACATGCACAATTTCTAGGGATATGATGTTTTAGACAATGAAAGGTTTGCTGAATCCTTTCAACACAATAAAAAGCACAAACATAAAACTCAAACTCTTCAGCTTGGTTCTGTGGGGATTTGTTTGGGTAATTATATATGTGAAATCACTTTTCAGTAATCCTGATCTCATTAGGAAAATGCCTACTTGATAAAACTCTTCTTTTAAAAGGACACATTCATTTTGTTTGACCCAATATTTACATTTTGTAAACACAATCTTTTCATAAAAGCTAAGATCAATAAATGTGTTTTCACAATATTAAAAAAAAATCCAGCGAACAAAATTGTTTTTGTAGAAACATTCTCCTGCTGTGTTTTTAACCCAAGCATTGTAACAGTGAGTGAATATGAAAGTAGACTGTAAACCAGATTAAAACTAATTTAATTAAATGTCATCATCCAAGATGAGAAATGCCGGAAGGAAACAAGGAGAAGGAGAAGTGATTGGATTTCAAATTTTTTTCACTTTTATTTAAGGTGTTAGTACCATTGGTAAAGAAATTTGTTTGTTAACAATGTATGATTGTTATGATAATATTGTCTCTTTAACTAGTATTCTTGATTTTAAACTAGGAACCCATTTCTGGCACCATCCAGAATACTAAGCGCACACTTGCTGGTGGTTTAATGGTGATGTGCTAAGGATCTGGTGTTCAGGGTCTCAGCAATAAAGCCAATTTGCCAGCTTTGCTTGGTCTTCCTTCTGGGATAGCTTGCATTCTGAGATGCAGGTTCACATTCCCTCATGACAGTGGTGTAATGGTGAAAAAAGAAGTGGATAAACTAACAAACTGAATTTCATATCCTCCACTTAAGAAGTGGGTAATTTCCACCTTCCCCAAAGGAAACATGTTTACCCTCAACTGTACTACTGCTTCATGATTCTTTTCAGGACTGCTTGAGAGAGATGGAAGTGAAGGTCTTCCAGGCTCTCCAGAATGCAGATAAGAATCCAGGAAGTAAATGAAGTCAGGGGGTTCTTTCCTAAATATCAACAGTTCATTTCTAGGAATAAATTCTGAGCACTAGGCCTGCCATATTTGGGAGCCTAAACATTGCAATTTCAGTGCCACAAGACTCTTTAGCCCAGATCAGTGTTTCTCTGCACATCCACTGACTTTCAGAAAGGCTCTGACTATGGGCATGTAACTGTGCGAACATATCTACTATTTCACCTTGTGGCTGAACTTTGTGACTTTGTACTCACCCACAACCATTTCAGATTTGAAGATAATTTATACCTTCCGGTCAGCAGCACTGCTATTGGTACCAGCATGGCCCCGCAATACGCCAACATTTTTGTAGCCGACTTAGAACAACGTTTCCTCAAGTTTCATCCCAAAGCACTGCTCCTCTACTTATGCTACATTGATGACATCTTCATCATCTGGATCCACGGTAAAGATGCCCTTGAAGATTTCCACAGAGATTTCAACAATTTCCACTCGATTATCAAACTTAGCCTGGAGCACTCCACAAAGGAGATCCGCTTTCTGGACACTACAGTGCAAATTAGTGATGGACACATAAACACCACCCTATACCGCAAACCTACTGATTGTCATAGTTACCTGCATCCCTCAAGCTTTCATCCAAGACACACCACACGATCCATTCATTGTCTTCAGCCAAGCCCTAAGATATAAGCGCATTTGCTCTGATCCCTCAGACAGAGACAGACACCTTCAGGATCTCTATCAAGCATTCTTAAAACTACAATACCCACCTGCGGAAGTGAAGAAACAGATTGACAGAGCCAGACGGGTGCCCAGGAGTCAACTACTACAGGAGAAGCCCAAGAAAGGAGATAACAGAACGCCACTGGTCACCACCTATAACCCCCAAGTCAGACCTCTTCAACACATCATCAAAGATCTACAGCCTGTTCTACAAGACAATCCCTCACTCTCTCAAGCCTTGGGAGACAGACCTCTCCTCGCTTACAGACGGCCCCCCAACCTTAAGCAGATACTCACCAGGAACTACAGATCAAACAACAGAAACACTAAAGCAGGCACATATCCCTGCAACAAATCACGCTGGCAGTTTTGACCACATAGCTGCACAAAAGGCACCGTCACAGGACCTAAGCAAGCCAGCTACTCCATCAAGGGCTTATTCACCTGCTCATCCACCAATGTGATTTATGCCATCATGTGCCCCCCTGCCTTATATATTGGACAAACAGGACTGTCTCTACACATAAGAATAAATGGACATGAGTCTGACATCAGAAATAACAACATTCAACATTCAAAAACCAATAGGGGAACAATTCAATCTCCCTGCTCACGCCATTGATGACTTGTTAATAGCTGTGCTCAAACAAATGAACAACAAATCTCAGCTTCAAAGAGAAACTGCAGAACTGGAATTCATATACAGATTTGACACCATGGCCTTAGGGTTAAATAGGGACAACAGATTTTTCTCATTACAACAGGTGATTTGACCTCATCTTTCTCTATATGCTGTTATTCTGTGTTTGAATCTAAACAACTGCTTTGATTTGCTGTAACAGTCTGACTTGATCCTATGTTTTACACTTTCCTGCATTTATTTTGCTCCTATTCTGTAAGTTCCCCATCTTCAAGCATCTGAAAAAGTGGAACTTTCTCCCACGAAAGCTCCTTCATTAAATAAATTTGTTAGTTTTTAAATTGCCACAGGACTCTTTGTTTGTTTTGCTGAACTAGATTAACATGACTACCCCTTTGGTACTATTTTTCTGGCACCTTCTGCATGTCTAGATGAAGTATGCTTCCCTCTCAGAAGCTCCCCAAAATCCAAAAGGGTATTGTGGTTAATATGGGTTTCCATATACCATGTATTAGCATGGGAACTGGTCACCTGTAAGAATAGCAGCTGCTGGTGAGTGGTTAAAAAGCATCACAGCTGAGACAGTGAAGCTGGATAGAGGAAGGAAAAGGGATGCTAAACTTGAATATGCTGCAAGATAGTGCTAGCCTGGCTCTCTCACAAACAGGTTTCTTAAAGATCAAAGGCATCTCTCTGGAAAGTGGGAGAAAGCTCCACAGAACAGCTGAGGGCCCAGTATAATAAGGAAGAAGCTCCCTGGCACAAATTAAAGGACAAGAGCGAAGAAGTTCCAAACTGATGTTCGCTGTTTATTTTAGGCCACATTTGCCCTTCAGCATGTGTGGTTTGAAGTCCCATTGGCGTGTCTGACTTTCCCATTCCACTCTCGTCAATACGTAGCATGCTCATCACACCAGTATAATCACAGGTCTCTGCCAGACCTGGATGAGTGCACACCTCTGCCTGTTTCCTGGAGGTGTGGTCAGCTGGGTGGAGCAGGGGACAAGGTGTTCTATTTTCCAGGGTTCTATTCCTGGCTCTGTTATTGACTCTCTGTATGACCCGAGGTCACTGCACCTCTCCTATTTAGGGTTCCCCTCTTGAGGTTAATACTGATGCAACAGGAGGCTTATGAGGCTTAATTAATGAATATTTGTAAAGTGTTTTGAGAGCCTGAAATGAAAGAGGCAAAATATATTATTGTTTATCTGGTTCCTGTTGGTACATTTTAAGATTGGTATCCCTTCTACACAACAGACTCCTTTCCTTAGGTAACACCCTCTCTCTTCTAACCCCAAATTATACTCTGTTTTAACCCCTTAGCTTTAAGCCATGCCACAAATACTCAAATTTTTAAACAAATTAAATTGCTCTTTAACCCAGGCAGCAAGACCTGTGTGCTGAGAATAAGTCATCTTCTGGTGAGCTCTTGGCTGGGCCACCCTTCCATTTACAGGAAACTCCTCAGCTCAGTAACAGGAAAGAAACAAATTCCAAAGGGGTAGCCGTGTTAGTCTATTGTAGAAAGACAACAGAGTCTTGTGGCACTTTTAAAGACTAACAGATTTATTAATCGCATGAGCTTTCGTGGGAGAAAATCCCACTTCGTCAGACGCTTTGAAAGAAACAGGAAAGAAACATGCAGCCTCGAGTCGTCATTACTCATTTAGTGGTTATGGTGAGGTACTGCAGTCAATAAAGCAGACACATTTCTAACACTTCGTGCTATCCAAACAAATCAGGCCTCTCCTGTTCTTATACAAAACTAAAACAGCCTGTTTAACCACCTTAATTGCTTGGTTTATCAGATTCATTTTCAGACGTTTGTTGTGACTAAACAAAATAATATATACAGCAATTTAAGACATGACCAATAAAATCCCAGTCAAAGGACTCTGAGCATTTAGACAGACTGCCAAGTAACGTTAGCGTCATGCCATGTAAAACACCTTTAACTAGCCTTACAGAGCTAAGGTCTATCAGTAAAACGAGCACCTTTTTTGTTTTCCAGAAGACTGAGGAATATAACAAATGTAGCATGCAGTTTAGTGCAAATTCCAATGTTGAGCAGCCTTTCCTGCCAGATGTTAGTGGGAAACTGGATGGGGCAATACATTCTTCATTCAAATAATCATTTTCCAAGTCCTGTGCTGACTGCAGCCATCTTGCTGAAGAGTGATATAATTTATATACTAGCAGTCTTGAGTCGCACTCTTTTTCTTTACTGGCAAAGAAAAGGGCCTTTGGAAATGTTAAAGAGGAACTCAGATTTGCAAAGGATCTCTCTTCTTATCTACCAGCCAACCAACTTCCAGGGAGGGGGACTGCTAGTTTTCAGCATCTTAATAATTATCTTGAAAAACTAAACTGTTTCTTTGTAATGCCCAAAGTATTTCACAAATACAAAAAGTAAACTTTTGATGTAAAACTTTGCAGATTTGGCCAACACTAACTACCAGAACCAGAAGAGAGTAAAATAAGTGGCTATGGTCCTTGTCAGAAAGACACAGTTCTTCATTTCTATGTAAACTTCCCTGCATCACCCTGTGATTTACAAAGCTAACTGCCTCCTCCAGACAGGGGAAGATACGGGCCAATTCCACCCCTAGCGTACCTTACAATAGCAAGATTAATGTCTGCAGTACAGTGTCACTAAATGGGTCCTTAAGTCGACCTAAAGTGCTAGTGCAGACATACTATATGAAAAAAACAAAACAAAGCCTAATATCATATTAGTAATATACCTCCTCACTACAGTGAAATATATCCAGTACACCACGGTTTGGGTAATGCCCTCAGCACATTGTCACGCCAGTAATGCTACTGAAATAGGAGCTGGAGCAGATATTCCGAATAAATGAAATTCTGGTCTGTGTGTATCCCTGTAATGAGTGATTGGACAGGTCTGGAAATTGCTACATAGTCAAACATAAAATGCCAATCACAAGTCCTCTGAACTTCTGTAGGGCAGCAAAACAAAACACCAAAACGTGGTATGTTTGACCTAAAGCAGCCCAGACCAGCTTCTGTTGGTGGAAGGTACAAGCTTTAGAGCGACACCTCAAGAAGGGCTCTGTGTAACTTGAAAGCTTGTATGTACATATATGTATCCAAAATGGGTTTACTCGCTCCATTTTGGTTCATTTCTTGAAGAAGTGGCCTTCACTGTTTTCAAAGTCTTTGTTATGTGTGGCATGCAAAGCACACCTGGTAATTTTAGCTAGTATCTAATATCCTCTTGAGCATCCTATGCTGTGGATGTTATGTATTTTAAATGCTTTTCATTATGTAATGTCATAAGTCCCCGAGAAGCAGACTTATCCCTTGATCCAGCAAAGCAATTGAAAATTTGCTTAGTGTTAAGCAAATCTCTAAATGTTTGTAGGATCAAAGTGTTGGTGCTGGGTCCAGTTTTCAGAAGGATATGACTGACATAGGTTACTGATGTCTGGTAAATGAAAGCATCACTAGATGATTCTTTATAGATTTTTTCAAGAGTCCAGGTGCAACTGAAATGAAGGTAATGCAGCTGGGGAGGGAGCTGGCATTCTGTTTTGTATTTATCTGATCTAGTTTCATTACTGCATAACAAAAGAATGATTGTGTTTCTCTTGTAATGAGCCACGCTGGTCTAATTGTCAGGAGGGGGATATTGTAATGTCTGTGACCAGAGAAAAGAACAGCTCCCCACTATTTTACCAAATAGTTCAGTATTTGGGGATAGTTTTATAGAAAAGAATAGAGCTGGTTTCAGAAACCTGAATGATAAGCTTGTCTTTCTTATGAGATGTCAGCCCAAGGTCCCATTAGTTGTCTTGATAGATCCCATGGCAGAGTAACTATTTTTATTTTTTACTAGTATTTGGAGAGTGCCCGCAAGTCTTAGAAGCTGTTGTACAAACACACATGAAGTCAAGATCATTCCTCTGGAAACCTCACAACCTAGAAAGTTGCTAACCCAGTTATATTTTATATTTACTCTACTTAAATCACTGCTGTTTCAGCAGGAAGAGGCAGTTTCACTTCTCATTCCAAAATCTGTGAGCTGTTAAAAACTTGTTGCACTCCACCTCAGGAATAGTTCCTTTTCAGTGGTGGATGAAAGGAACACTGTGTATAATTTCTTTACCCATTTACAGTTATAAAGTTCTGCAAGATCCCTTGTCAGGAAAGATGCTAATTAAATATAACATTATCACTAATAATAATAGTTCTTCTTTTGTATTTGACGCCCAAAGGACTCAAATTGCTTTACAGCAGTCATTTATTAAGTTTTGTGCTACCTCATTTGAGGTAGAGCAGTATTGATTTCAGTGGGAACTAAATTTTGCCTATTATATCCATTATGCAGCTGAATAAATTAAGGGAGAGATAAAATGATATGTCACACAATGAATTTGTGTCAGAAACCCATGAATTCAGAAGGTCTCTACTACTAAAACCTGTGTCTCCTTGTTTTTATATATTAATTTATTTTTGTAAATGACCAGCATTATCTTGTGTTGGTTAAAGATGCACAAGTGATTTTCACTCTAACATGTCTGTCAAGGGAAACTGCTGCCAATCTAGCCCCTGGGAACCTTTCTCCAGGTCTCACAATTCTTCTTTGAGGGGTGTGGAATCTCACCCCCGGAGCTAAATGCATAATGGAAGGGAAAACTCTTTACAGTTCCAAAGTAGCTCTCAATAAACATTTCACAGCCCATTTCTGTTTCCTAGAGCTCAGTGCTACGCACAGGGGGATACTGAGGCCAATAATGTAACAAGGTTTTTAACAGGATTAGATAAGATTGTGGCTAATGATAACATTTACAAGGATGGACGCTAAAAGAGAGTAAGTCCAGTCCCCTTTCCATCATGTGTAAATGATGTGCCACAAATCAATACAGAAACTGGAATGACTTCTACAGGAGCAGGACTGGGCCCAATGTTATACAAGGAACATGCACCACAGAGTATGAACTGCCAGAGTAGCAAGTCATTATTTTATGGAGTATTTTTCTTCCTCTCTGTCAGCAGGAATTGGCCTTTATGGGAGCATTTGGGACTAAAGAGACTATAGATCTCATGCATGGCTTAACCTACCAGTCCCTCACAGAGCATTTTTTATTTATATGATATCACTTTATCACTGTAAAAATCTTATTAAGTGAGCGCTTTGGACAAATGGGTGAAGGTACCAAAGGCATGTGTTCTGCTAATTAGGAGAGTATTCTTACCTAGACAGACAACAGAGTCCTGTGGCACTTTTAAAGACTAACAGATTTATTTATCGCATGAGCTTTCGTGGGAGAAAATCCCACTTCGTCAGACACTAACTCATGCGATAAATAAATCTGTTAGTCTTTAAAAGTGCCACAGGACTCTGTTGTCTTTCTACAATAGACTAACACGGCTCCCCCTTTGGAACTTACCTAGACAGTGAGCTCTGGGATACGAGGATGACATTTGCCTGGATGGGAGGTGTTCAGCACTTTGCACATGAGAAGCACTACATGAATATGACTAACTATCAAGAAGAAAGAGGATCTCACTAGCACAATTAGATTGGTCGCAGAATTGTTAACAGGGGAAAGTAACTATTGGCTTTAGGATTCTGTATAGATTTCAGGAGATAGTAGGTTTGCATATTCTTCCACTTTGAGCTAGACATTTCATTTCCCCAGGCCATGCAGCTGGAGAGGTCCCTTAATGTTAACAGCTGTTATTTTATTAATCCACCCTAGAGCAGGAGTGATGCTTTCTGCTTTTTAAATCGTTCAGGTTGTTAGAATTGTAGATGCTGTGCTGAGAGCTCAGTATATGCAAATAGGATTTTCATTCCATGTAATAACAACACCCAATTACTCTTTAAAGTAGCAAAGTATGCTTAATTAGAGGTTTGCTTTTGTAGCACTCTGAAAAAGTTTCAGATATTTTCTTACAGAACAAAATGTTTTGAATTCACAGTCCATTTGGGAGCAAACAGGGTGGTTCTCAGAATTCAGAGACTCCCAACATATCCATAACAACAGATTATAGAATGGAATATTCTTCATAAAATCTTCCAAGACTGCCTCCAAAACTGGATTAAATAGTCCAACAAATATAAAGGAGACAGCCAAATACTAAAATGAAGAAATGACCTCCAACATTTTGATAGACAGCTCCAGCTATCAGCAGAGAGGAAACAAAGCTTGGCCTGCTGATTTTATTACTGTGGGGCCTATCTTAAAATCTGATTTTCAAGATGCTTAAAATATTTAATAACAATGAGTGGAATAAACTATCACTAATGTTAGCAACCCAAAGCAGTTTACAAGACACTGCCGCAGCAGAGCGAGCAGGTCATGTTTATTACACTCAACAAATTAAAATTTTCAAAAGCACCTAGTCACTTAGGAGTCAAAGTGCTATTGAAAGTCAAGTATGTGTTCTGTGATTGCATTATCCTATTATTCTTTTTGTAATTCAATTGCCTTGAAACTAAAGGCAATTATAATCACTAAGGCTGTGTCTATGTTGGAGAGCTTACGCCAGCACAACTGTTTCGATGGAGCTGCACTGCTGTAAGATCTCTTGTGTAGCTACTCTATGCTGATAGGCGAGAGCTCTCCCATTGATATAATTAAACCACCCTTAATGAGCGCAGTAACTATGGCTATGTACACAGGAGAACACTTGTCCCGCAATAAGTTATGTGTGGTCGGGTGTGGTTCGGGCCAGCCCCCTAGCTCAGTCCAGGGGAGCTGCCAAACCGGGCAGCTCCCAAAAATACTCAATTCCACTGCTCTGCTAGAGCAGTGAAATTGACATATATGTCAATATCACTGCTCAGCTAGAGCAGTGAAATTGACATATTTGACAGCTCCAATGTCCCAGAGTGGCCTCGATTGGCACTCTGGGACATTTCCGGAGGCTGTCTATTGCGCAAAATGAGTACACACGAGCATTACCGTGGAACAGCTGTTCTGCGATAATGCTACCACTCTCGTTTTGAGTGGTTTAACTGTTGTGTGGCAAGAGGGTGTTGCCGTGCAACAGAGAAATTGATCGTGTGTACGCTATTGGCTTTATTGCGTGTAAGGAGCCTTATCGCGCAATAAAGTGATGGTGTGTACATAGCCTATGTTGGTGGGCACGGCTCTCCCACCAACACAAAGCTCTCCACAGCAGCACTTCTGTCGGTGTAACTTAAGTCACTCAAATGTGTGTGTTTTTCACGCTCCTGAGTGACCCAGGTTATACTGACAAAGGCAATAGTGTAGACATAGCTGAAGATAAAAAATATACATGTTGCAGTAATCTGAAAGCCACTGGAGATATCCAGAAGAAAATAAGGTCGCAAGGCAACAGCTGCATTTACCACCCTAAACAAGATGTAGCCATTGAAAATCTACAATTTAAAGATCAAACTCTGAATCTTTAACTCAAATATTATTTCCATCTTAACATATGGATGTGAAAGAGGGAAGTCCACCCAAGGTACAGGCAGATGTCTAAAGGCCTTCGAAAGCAACTAAGCCTTAAGCCTCCTTCAATCGACCTAACTTTCCAGTGTAGACATAGAGGGTTTAACAACAGAGAGGCCATGCAAAGAGCAGCCCAGGATGGACAGGGATGATGGAGCCTCATCCATGCCCAAAGCAATGTCTGATGGCATGAGAATGATTCCAATTCGGAGGATAAGAAAGAGATTCCCCTTTGGGTTTTCACAGCAATGAAATGGAAAGGGAAAATGAGACCACTGTGTTCAGATGTGAGTTACACGCTCACAGAGACACTGGACACAGTGCAGCCAGCCCACTGCATTTATGGATTCTGTTTGATCTGATCATTAATATTTGTCCTTCCTTGATATTTTCCCACATGGAGGAAGAGGAGGAATGACAGATAAAATCCAACCTACAGCCATGATTCCGTCAGCCAGGGAGGGAACAGATGGTTTCTACATCAGGCATAATGAGCACACCACTGTTAAGTTTGCTGGGTAACTTTCTCCCATAAGAAGGTGGGGAACGTGTGGGCTTACATTTGTTCTTGACAAAGAGATTGAGACACTCCCTCGCTGGGTTTGAATTTAGATGTTGCTTGCTGTTACTGTTCCCACATACAAATCTGACTCTGAAGTGTTAATGGGAATTGGTCATCCATGTCACTTAGGGCTCATCTACACTTTAACCACTACAGCTGCGCCCCACAGTGCTTCGGTGTAGACATTACCTACATTGACTGCAGGGATTCTCCCTTCAGCATAGGTAATCCATCCGCCTCCCTGAGAGGTGGTGGCTAAGTTGATAGAACAATCATTCCATCTATCTATGCTCTCTACACACCAGGGGTTAAGTCGACGAAACTACATCTCTCAGGATGTGATTTTTCACTGACTGGCCTAATTTTCTGGTGCGGATCAGGCCTTAGGACAAATCTGAAAATTTCAATGTAAATAGACAAGATGAATAAAAGATAGGAGAAAGGAAGTCACTCCATAACCCATTTTGTAACGAAGCTCTAGAAAAGACCAAGGGATGGTCTACACTGGAAAGGTGGATTGAGCCAGGTATATTGTTCAGGAGTGTGAAAAGTTCACACCCTTGGGAGATGTAGTTAAGCCATCCTGAGTCCCAGTGTGGATAGCTCAAGGTGGATGGAAGAATTTTTCTGTTGACTTTGGTCCTGCCTCTCAGAGAGTTGGATTCAGAGCACTAGTGGAATGACTCCTTTTGTAGCTGTTGCTTGTCTACATTATAACGCTACAGCCACAGTGTGATCGACTGCATGATCTTGGGCACGTCACTTCCTCTCCCCAGCTCTCTGTTTCCCTCTCCTTTCTCTAGTTTATCTATTTAGACTACAAGAGACTTTCTCTCATTACATATGTACGTACAGATTCAGAACTGAATAGAATGGGGCCCTTGTCTTTTTTAGGGCCTCTCGGAGATTTTGTATTATAATAATAATGACAGATTTTATTCGTTTATTTTATTTTTTAAAAACCTTCCAAATATCTCGGAACCATCTAGTTGTGCACACTGAAACCCTATGCAACCTTATGATCTGAGTATAGTTACCTTCAATTTCCTTCCTATCATTTGTCACATCCACTTGGTACATCTAATTTCAAATTGTATGTGAACTCCTCAGGACAATATTCTGTGTTTGTACAGCAGCCAATTCAAAGGGGCCCTGACACTGGAGCCTCTGGGCATTACTGTCATACAAATAAGAAATAATAATTATAGCTGTAATAGAGGGTCTGATCCTCATTCAGTGTCCTCATTTACTGTATTCAGGTATGGCAGTGTTAAGGGACCTTGAAGTGGGAATACATTACATTGTACAATTACACTTATGTGAACTTTAAGGAGCAGAGTAAAGGAATGTTACTGTAAATAAGAATCTGGTGCAGAAAATATGGATCAATGGGCAGTTTCTATGTTTTTATTATAATGGAAAAATATTTTTGTTAACTTGCATTTGGTTGAATTAAAAAAATATAAAATAGGAAATAAATGAAAGCTGATCTCTCCACTCCTGCTTTGCATTCTGTACTTGTCAAGATGGTGGCTTCCTATTATTATTGTTTGTTTTTATCAGCTTGTTTAAGAAACATTTATTTTTCCTGGTTACTTCTTGTTTGCAGTTCAAAGTGGTGAGTAGAAATTCATTCATATGATCATGGTGTTTTCCTTTAAACATGAGACAGTGGACTGGGAATAACAGCATCAAGATTCCTTGGTTCTCCCAACTCCCCCTTGGTTCTTAGGCTATGTCTACACTGACAAGTTAGGTCGACTTAAGGAGGCTTAAGTTGACCTAACTTAGTCCCCGTCCACACCAGGCTTTCATTAAGTCGACTTAAGAAATTCCTTAAGTCAACTTAATGAAAGCTTAAGTTGACTTAATAAGAACCACCCATTAGGTCGACTTAAGCCTCCTTAGGTCAACCTAACCCTTCTTTAGGTCAACCTAAGCCCAGTGTGGACGCTTACGTCCACTTTGTTAAGTCGACCTAAGGACAGTTAGGTCGACTTAACAAAGTGGACTTAGTCCACATCCATGGACACCACTTTGTTAAGTCAACTTAATAAGGTTGACTTTAAGTTGACTTAAATTGACCTTATTAAGTTGACTTAACAAAGTCGACCTAACTTTTTGTAGTGTAGACATAGCCTTAGAGCCCAGATAAACATGTATTGCACAAATATAAGGGAGAGGAAACTCACTAATTTATCCTCCTCTATCTTGCACAAGATGTGGTTCGCAAGCTGGGCTTACAGGAGAGCAGGAGTGAGAGAAAAGAACTGGCAGAGAATCCCCATCAAATACAGGTGATGATAGAAAAGGCAGGAGAATAACCATGTACTAGTAGTCCAGACCCTACAATTAAGGGTTTTTTTCCCCCTCTCTCTCTTTCAAATCATGTTGCAGCTATGCTGTCAGGTAGAAGGGACTGGTGAGACTTCAGCTCTGGCTGCTGGGGAATTCTGTGGTCTGATCACGTTAGACGCTAAAGGGAAGAGTCGTATAAATGACATTTTTATTTTGCAATAAAGTTGCAGCCCTGCATTCCAGTGCTCATGCCACCCACTGTGGCAGTCAAGGCTGTACCAGTGCATTCAGATTGGTTGGTGGGAGTTAGAAACTCCCAAATTCCAGTTCCAGCACTGAGATTTCCTCTCCCTGTGGCTCTGGGCAAGTCCCTTTACCTTGCTTCCTCAATGGCTGCACCTGTACAATAGGGACAACTCTTTCTTACCTCACCTGGGTGTTTGGGATTTAATTAGTGTCTGCACAGCACTCGGAAGATGCCAGCCCTGCCTTGCACCCCACATTATTACTATTACCTATCACAGCCTGTCTGTTTCCCTGGTTGTTCCAGGAGGGTCAATCCAAGGTGTTGCTGTGGCAAGTGGGTTAACAGAAGGGTTACTTTTGATGGGTTTTAGATGGCATTTTGTAGCTGTGAGCCACTTACATATTTTATGTATTTGTTAACTCTTGATGAGTGGATTAGCTAGATGAAAGTACAGAAAGGCAGGAATTAGTTTATTTCAGTGTAAATAAGAGACACCAAGAATCCCATGCAGAGAATTCTGTGTACGGATGGGGTATCAGGATTTTCTCTAGAGAATCGATAGCAGCATAAGAGAGAGAAGAGATTAGTCCCATGCTTCCATTTTCTAAAATCTCATGAACTGTGCACCAAATTTCCCCCCAGCCCAGCATAGCTCCCAGGTCTGGCTTCTCCAGGTGCAGAGCATCTCTCACTTATTTCAACTGGAATGGTGACCTCTGTGCATCTCTGAAAAGGAGGCCTCATGGTAGAGTGCTCTCCTCTGGTTTCTTCGGACTCACAACGGAAGGAGCGTCACCAGCTGATCGAAGAAAGGGTATCACCTTTGTTACTTGAAAGGGTGTCATGAGGACTCCCAGTCTGGCACAAGAGTGGCAGAAGCTTGATATTAAAAGAGAGTCTTTCTAGGGACAGACTGTGATTGATAGCCAGTTTTCAAATTGGTTAAGAACTGAATTAGAATTGTAACCTGCTTTCTCAGTGGTTGGTCGGGCCCTGGACTTTAATGGGTCCCTAACACAGTCCCGGCGAACTCAGCTCTCCTAGTAATTGCTGCTAACAGGTAGGTTGGACGGGAAGATGCCACAATAGGAGGATGACACACAAGAGAGAGATTTCCTCAAAGATCAGGGACAATGAAAGGTTCTCTCACCAGAAAATGAGGCTGAAAAATTGAGCAGACCTCTGGGAGAAATAAAACCAATGAGAAAAATAGCCTCACATTCATGATACAATGTAGCAACCTGCCACATGGACATGAAATGCACATGAACATCAGAAAGCCACCTGGCTTACAAGCCACCACTCCTGTGAAACCTCGCACTGGACTCTACTACACTAGGGCTCAGCTCTGCTTGTCTGCCTTGTCACGTCAACCAAATGAGATTGAACTGGCTTGGCTGTCTGAAAGTGACACTGCGGAGTCAGGAAACCCAAATGTGATGGACCTTTTAGTGTTTGAATATCCTTGTATGATCTTAAGAAAACACCAAATGTCAAAAGTTCTTTTCTTTTTAAGACAGAAAACAATAACAGCTTCACATTCATTTCTCTGATCGCAGATCAGCCAGCAGAGACCAGCATTTGGCAGAGCCTGCTTTAGCAAAGCACTGTGCAGACCAAGATATATGACAGCTCTTGCAATAAACAAACAATATCCCCAGTCCCACACCGATTTGGGCTGGGTCCACGTGTGCTGGCCGTGTGTGTGGCGGTGTTGGTGAGCGTATATCAGGCGGCATTGTGGGGACGGGTAGTCTGGCAGCATCTCATTCTGCCCACCGGGCTCTAACACCTACTGTTATGTTGGCGTGGGCTTGTTGGCATGCACCTTCTGTGGATGTGCTGCTGTTAAAGGGAAGAAATCGGTGCAAAGCAGGTACTGTTGCAGAAACAGGAGTGGGGGGACTGTGCAGACCACCAGGGAATGCTTGGGGAGCCTACTGGCCCAGAGCAAAAGGGGAAACTCTCAAGTTGTGTCTATAAAGGGAATGAAGCCTATTTTCCATGGGGAAGATTGTACCTTTTGATCTGATTATTCTCTTTCCTCGTGCACTCTCTCAGCTTGGCCTGACATCTTTCTTTGCATTTTTTAAGTGTGATCAGTTTTGCCTGTCTTATTCCCCAGTCCATAAGCAACGGTGAGGTGACTTCACACCTGCCAAGTCTTGCACATCTGCAAGGAGACACTCCTTATTTTGGATGAACATGAAAGCTAGTGCTTAAATTAGTCAGGGGCTTGGGAGCCTTACTGCTTTTAAGGGCTACCTGCTTCTGTTTAGGCCTCCTTACTTCACGCTACTGTTTAAATTAAAGCAAGCCGCTTGACCTTCAGGCCACACCTGCTCTTTACCCAGAATCTGAGTACTGGTTAGAGCCATGTTTAAAGTATCTCACTTTCCAGAGGAAGGGTTTTGCAATGTGTTATTCAAAATCCATCCGAATTGCCTGAAATCTCTCTCAATCAGGTCATCACTTGACATGGACAGACACAGTCTGATTGTTCTGGATGCTGTGTCTGAACTCTGCAGGAAGGAGAAGGTATTTAAAGATACTCCTGAGAAGCATTGGGCTTGAGAACTGCTGACTGAGATAATGCAATTTAAATATTTTTATTGGGGGCTGAGAGTGAAAGAGATCAAAGAACATTATTCTGTTCTATTCAGATTCTTTTATTGTGTCCATCACCATGGTATCTGAGCACTTAACTCTTTTATGATGGGAGCTAAGATTCAAGAAGAGACAGGAATTCAAATTAATTAAGTAGCTGTCTGCCCAGACTATGTGCAAAGCTGTGGCACACAGCTTTGAAAGTCTGTTTTTTAGAGCATCTCTCCATCTTTTTATTAAATATTACTTTTCTCATGAGGGATTGTTCCACACACCCAGGGACTTGGGTTCATTAGCAATAAGAGATGTGGCTGGCAGGCAGAGTTGTAGGAAATAATTTTTTCTTAAATATGCTGCACAGAGGGCTGTACAGTTGGAAAGCTAGCAGCTTCAGCTCCTCTGACATTCCTGCGCCTATGGTGTCAGATGGTCCATCCTGAAGCCTGACCCACTTTCTCTAGTTCCACTCCTCTAACTCCAGCTGTCTAGGAGGCAAAGGTCCATTTGAGCTGGAGCGGAAGTTGGTTCTCCCTTCTTTTCAGATCATAAGGACATTGGATGAGGTGGTGATAAGCCTCAACCAAAGGAACAGGTGATGTCCCCAAGGTCGCTCGGCATCTGTTATCAGAACAAATCAAAGGTGTAGCCAGCCCAGCTCTGTAGCTCATGAGGCTCCTGTTCAGAATAATCTTAGGTTGTTGTTGCTCCAGATCAGTGGCCTTCAGAAAGGGTGAGAAATTATCATCCCAGAGCTCCTCACTTCCCAAGTGCTAGACAGGCTCTGGCCCCCTTTGTTTGATTTGCCTTTTCAAAAAGCCTTTCCCAGCGTACTCTCCTGATAACTGGCCCTTTAAGTCTGGGAGTGGTAAGCAGGTGCTCTCCTAAGGTGGCCATGTTGTCTACATTTACTCCACATTGCAGCTTCCTCCTTTCAAGCTGGTAAGTGCTCTTTCTCATTTATGTTGTTTCTCCCTTTTCCAGCAAGAAGTGATACATCCCCCCCCCCCCCAGGGCTTTCCCTGAATCCACTTGGTCTTTGTACCTTTATCTAAGATTTTGAGCTAAATGAGGAGCCTTGCTCTGTTTGCCTGTCCTTTCATTCTCCCCACCCCTCTAATAAGTCTTTTTATCCTCTTCCTCTGGATGGCCTGGTGCTGGTCAGTGTTGGAGAAAGGATATTGGACTAGATGGACCATTGGTCTAATTCATTCTGGCAATTCCCATGTTGCTAAAAGGTATTTTTAAGTAAGGCTAAAATTAGCCTTGTCCCCAATGCTGGAGACACTCATCTGACAGAAACAGTACGTAAACCTGTTGACGCATTTTCCTTTTTTGGGAGCCTGATTTGTGTTGTTTTCAGAAAATCTGGACCATTTCAAGGCAGTAGGAATTACTGGACAGTGAGATCTGCAGTAGAAAAGCCGAGGTGTGCAAGGCGCTGAGCAGAGAGAGTGTGCTGGGAGTTGGGGGGCGGGTGGCAAAGCAGTTTTATCCTGGGCTTTGTCTGCTTATGCCATTTCTGGTTCCTTGTATGAGGAGTAGGGGAACGGTCTGAATTATTTTCTACGGAGGGGGCATTTTGCAGTCAGGCAGCAATTCAGTACTTATGACACAGCTGGCTGAGGTTGTTCTCAACACAGTATATCCAAGTGTGTGTGCGCGCGCGGCCAGCCAGCCTGATAGTTCTGGTTATGTATTGTTGTTCCGTTCCTTTTGTACTTTCAAGGATATAACCCACTATAGACTTCCAGATCATCTATAAGCCCAATACACACTTAATGGGAAAGGGGACAAATCCACAGCAGAGCAGCAAGTGTTCAAAAATCATGAGTCAGGCACTTAAAAATCATGAACTTTTTAGAGGTAGGTAGTTTTGTATTGGCCTGCTGGGATCCATGTTCTCCATAAGTCTGAGAGACGGTGGCTAACCTTTTGGGAAAAAAAGAAAGCTGAGATTCTCAGGAGCTGAGGCTTTAAGAAAAGCACTGAATGTTGCAAACCTTGCAATAAAACAGCAATCTTGCCCAGGGCCTAATTTCAGCATGTGCCCGAGTGAGAGTTGCAATTGCTTCTTGAGTTAACAGCTAAGGGACTAAAAGGCATCAGAGAATGTTTTTCATCCTGTGTTATTCACTAAAGTGCATTAGGGCTTCAGTAACTGATTGCGATCTGGTTCTGAATAGCCAGCTTGATCCATGTCTATTGTCAAATACCCTAGATAGCAGTGGAGAAATCATTTTTCAAAGCAACAAGATATCATGTGAGTGCAATTGCCCTCTTCTGTAGCAAAAGCAACTAATTTATGACACAACATATACAATAAATGATTGACAACTGTATGGGGAATTCCAGATACAGTGCACGCTTCCTTGACACCTACGAGATCCAAAGTGCTTTATTACATTTTGGGAATAATAAGGTTTAAGATTTTATAGAAAGCCCTGACATAAGAGCAAGGCTTGAACGTCTACTAGCAATTCTACTTCACTGAAACATTTACCTCTGTAATGGAATGATGTTGTACTCAGCACGGGCGACACACTGTTTTGGCATTTACACAGGGCTTGCAGAGACATCAGTGGAAGTCATTAATGGGACACATTGTCAGTACATTTTCAGTGTCACCCAGGCCTGGATTGGACACAGTTTTGTGCAGCATGTGTGCAGCTGAGCCATCGGGCTTGAGATGGCTAAGACTTGCAGGACTCTGACTCTTCCAGTGGTTTGGCGTGGAGTTCTATATAAATGGGTCATATCTGGGGCTTTAACGAGGCAGCTGCTGGTGTTTTTCCTCTTTATTCCCTTTAAAAGGCTGTCAGTCACTTTTGCTGCCAGAAGAGCCCTGTCCGCTCCAGAACTATGTCTTGTGGTGTCTTCATGGTGGCAAAAGGCCTGCCTAACAGCACATAACATTCCAGCCTTTAAAAGACAAGATCCTGGTCTTCCAGGTGCCGTCCACGATCAAGACTGAGAGAACAGCAGCATTCTCTCTACACCACCTTCTCCAGCCCTCCATGCAGGGCTAGGTCAGGCAGCCTGCAGGCTTCCATGTGGCACTCGCTGAGCTGTTGAGGGAACTAAGCAGAATCATTCGAAGCGGTAATTAGCGGGTTGAGTAGTTCTCTCTCTTTCCAGCTTTCCTGCACTGGGCACATCCCTTTCAAAGGCTGTATATATCTCAACTAGTTGGAGTAATTCCATTGTCTGCAATTAGTAGAGGAGCAGAACAACAATAACAATGAAAGGCAAAAATATTCCCTTCTTGCAGGCCAGGAGCCAGCTGTGGCATCTCCCTCCTTACACCAGGGCTGGTGCTCAGCGCTGAAGGCAGGACAATCCCCCACTTTCAGGAACCTCAGTAACAGGGAGGTGGGGCAAAGAACCAACATGTGGCTCCAGAGTAAGGCTGGGCGTTTTTTGACTGAAGCTATTTTTCTCTGAAAAGTGCAGATTTGGACTGAGAAATGTTCTGTGAATTTGTATCAAATTTACCATATTGGTTTAGTTTGAAAAGAGAAATCTGGAAATGCTCACCATTCAGTTTCCATGTTTTAAATAGAAATGTTTCAGTTGTTTAACTTGAAACAACTTTTCATTTTTAATTTTGCTTCACTTAAAAACTGATTTAAAACCCTCAAAAACCTAAGCCTTTCATTTTAGGTCAGATTAAACATTTTGTGAAACCCTAAATGGATGTTTTAAAAAACTTTTTTGGTTTGCTGAAAAATTCATCTAGTGATTCAAAAACTCAGTTCTTTGCACGGCTCTACTCCAGAGGATCTGATTGTCACCTGAGCTGCTGATGTTATTGGGCAAAATTCCAAGCTGTGTGGAGATGGCTTTTCCCACACAGATCCATGTGCGGCTGCTCCGATGTCTACCTATCTTGGCACAAGATTGCCTCCAGACTCCAGCTGGCCAGAGAACAGAAACTGCGTGAATGATCTGACCCTAACAGTTAATCATCCTTTGCACTTCTGTAGCATTTTACATGTCAACGCACATTATAAACATTAATTGATGCAGTTATTAACCACCTGGCACCAACTGAGATTTGGGAGGTTTTGGCCAAATCTGCAGGTACAGGAGGGACTGCTAGGTACGATCTAATCCCTGTGCATTTCTCAAGTGCCTGTGGCTCTGCTTTGTAGGCTCTGGCTTTGTGGATGTTCTGTTTTACAGATTCAGATACCACTTCTTATTGCTAGTAATAAGGAAAGTGGCTTACAAATATTTACAGCCTTATCAAACCAAAGAACCTTTCCTGCAGACTAGGTTTTTAAGAAAATCCCTTGATGTCCAACTCTTTGCATGCACTGTATCTGTGAACTGTAAAGACCCTTTTGCCCCCGCTCTGCAGTAGGGTGGCTTTCCACAAAATTCCCACTGGCGCCCTGGTGTAGGCAGTTTTAGGAGGCTAGTGTAGACATCTGTCAGGCCCAGAAGCTGGTTTCAGTGCTGTGCCAATGAGGCTTGCTCAATTGCACTGGGATTAGCTAGTGTGAAGAAAGCCCTATAGACAGCAGGACCGTAACCATGCAAGCCACTAAAAGAATAGCTGGTAGCGAAATATTGTGGTTTGCATGGTAAGATCCTGTGGCTTTGTCTTCGCGGTATTTCCCACTGAATACTCGGAACATCAAGAACTATCTTTCTTGACTGGACAAATATTAGCTTGGTGTGTCTGATATTTAAGTGTGCTGGGAGTCTAACTATGCTGATATTTAAATAGTAGGCTTGAGATGAAAGGGAAAAATTCAAATATGTTCGATTGCTTCATTGGTCTGTCTGCAGGCTCCTAATGACTCCTCTGCTTCTTCTTACCAGTCCTTCCAGGCAGCTGGAATAGCCTTTCCCTAGGCATGTTTCTTAAGATGCCCAACCCCACTTACCTTAAAGAGGCATTTCACTTCAAAACTTGTTTGGGGACCATTGAAATGTGGGTGTTACCCAGCCCAGTGACAAGCTTTTAACCCATCTGTGCTGATGGAATGTGCTGATGGATGTGTTTCTTGGAAGCAGCTTTCAATGGACAGTTCCTTCGAACCAATAGGATGGCAGAGTCCCCAGGTTCAGGGGCTATTTCACACAAACCAAATGTTCCCAGCCCATGCATCCTTGGCATGGCTGTTTTGTGTGTGCACCCCTAATTCACTGAGAGATTGGGGCTCTTGCATTTCCCTCCAGCTTCCCAGGTAAGGCTCTCCCAGCTATCAGCCTAAGAAGGGAGGAATTTCTGTGTCAATTTCCAGTCTGCCTTCTCTGCTGAGCTATTGCAGCATGGTTCCTCATCTGCTGGCTTTAGCTGGGAAACTTTCACGTGACACAACGGGGATTGACTTGTTCCCCAGGACCAAATGTAGTCCCCAGACTGTGATGGTCTGGTCCGTGGTCCCCATTCTCTTCAGTAGGGAGTGCATCAGGGCATACAGCCTCAGAGTGGTTCTGGGTGTGTTTGCCCGATGATGGAACTTCACGTTTGTCACAGGTAGCTTGTCGAGCAGTTAGTGAATGTGCGTGCTCAGTTAGGAAAGAGAGCAGGATTCTTGTGCAGCCTGGGCAAAATGGGCTGAGTTTGTAATTCAGGGAATGGTGTGTGTCTGTAGCACACTGAGATCCTGGCCCCAGGCAATTAGTGGCCACAGGATGGCTAGTGAGACAAGGTGGATGAAGGAAACTCTTTTCTTGGACCATCTGGTGGTGGTGAGAGGGACAAGCTTTTGAGCTACACACTGCTCTTCAGGACTGGGAAAGATGTGTCTGGCATCCCAACAAAACGCAAGGTGGGACAGACTGGTTAGTGAAAGTAGTTTGCACATGTTGTAAGGGCCCGTTTAAGATAGAGTGGCCCATTAACACTGCTGCAGTCACAGGACGAAAGGAGAGGGTCAGTGGGTTACAGATTGTTGTAATGGCCATAAATCCAGTCTCTGTTCAGTCCAGGATCTTTAGTGTCTGGCAGAATTATGTATTTAATCTCCTGGGCTCCTCTTCTGAAAGTGTTATGCAGGTTTCTTTTGAGGATGAGAACTGATAGGTCAGATATAGGGAGACATGGTTACAACCCCCCTGCACACAATGTGGATCTGCACATGGCTGGATTGCCCACACTTGGAGTTGTATGCTGCCCTGCAGTAGCCCTGTTGGTCCCAGGATCTGAGAGAGATGAGGTGGGTGCGGACTAACTATTGTGGGTGAGAGAGAAGTGCTAAGCTTAATCAGAAGTTAAACAGCGGCTGAGTGACTAAGAGCTGGCTTGTGTTGACAGAGCAGTGGATGTATGCACCTGATTATGCCCCTCCCATCCATGTGGCTCCCCTGCGATGCCAACATAGTAGAACCACACCCACTAGCGCTGGAGGGCTTACACTGGTGTACATACTCACTCCTTACAGCAGCGGGAAGCCATGAAATTGACAAGAAAGCCAGGGGGCTAGGGCCCAGCTGCCCCCCAGCTCCCCTGGAGAGCTCAGCAGCTGGATCCCATTCTTGACTGGGAGCGGGATGAGAACCCATGGCGGCAGTGGAGTGAGACATGCTGAGTGGCTTCCTCTGACCACTGGTAAGGAATGGGGAGGGAAGAAGCTCCAGGTGGCTTTTCCCTGCTCCCAGCAGAGAACGGGAAGTGGGGGCACCCATCAGGACTCCGGAGCCTGTGGGGCAGCTGGGCTCCCAGCAGGGAGCTGCCAGCCGAGTTCCCCACACTGCCCCTCTTAGGTTGGCAGAGGCACACATGAGGACGCACACTACTGACCCAAGGAGAGTAATGTTGACATCAGGCACCGCCGTGGCTCTATTATTGCAGTTGGCCCAACATAGATGAACTTCTCGTCCTAGGGTAGACAAAGCCAGTGCGACTCTAAATACAAGGTTTGAACAGATTATTTAGCATAAGTAGTTAACACACATTTCAGGAGACTATTCAAGGTGAAGTGGCCTGTAACAACCCTTCTGTCAGAAGGCGGAAAGGAATGGAGGAAAGTCGCTGGGAGGTTTGTTAGTGGGTTACAGATTTTGTTGTAAGAAATCATAAATCTAGCATCTCTCGGAATTCACAGATCAGAAGCCAAATCAAAATAAACCCATGAAATGTTCTTCCCAACTGGAGCAGACACAGCCTCAGGCCCAGTGCAGGCACTTTCTCCTGGGAATGTGCATTGGGCTACGTGAGCAAGAAATAGCAGACAGCCGTCCATGAGTGAGGCTAGCCACTGCTGTGGGTCCTGTTAAAATGGGGAGAGCATTCCCCCTGCACCCCGCCTGTGACCAGCCCACCTCAGAGCTCTGTGGACTGTAGCAGGATGTAAGTCTGCATGGCCTGTCGCCCTTTTACCAGTGGGCTTATCTTCGCTAGCAAATTTGGCTGTGTTAGATTAGAACATGACCTAGAGGAGCTTGCATGTTAACATGGCCGAATGCCCCGTGTAGACAGAGGCTGTCATGTTTAACATTCTGTGAGCTGCTTCTGGTTAACTCCAAGGTCCGTTCATCCAAACTTTCCATCTCACTGCTTTGATTTTTCCCTCCCTGTACTGTGTTGTCTAAATAACCAGCTCACAGCAATAGCTCCTTTCCATACCATCCTCTTCTCACCATGGGTGTCAGTATCAGACATACTCCTGGCTATAAAATTCCGGGGTCCCCTCTAAAGTGAACCTGAATCTGTGGCCCTAAAGGTCACAACCAGGCAGCTATAATTTCAAACCAGAGAAGAAATTAGTGAGGGGGCCTTCTGGCCCAGTCATGCAGCACACTGAGTGCCTTTCCTCCATCCCCTGGCCATGAGGAGATTAGCACAGAAGTAAGTTTTAATTAAACCTTTAAAAATTCTTTCTCCTCTGTGAAGCCCTCTTGACATTTCCTGGTTCCCTGAGAGATCCCCAGACATAACGCACATGAAGCAGAGGTCTTGTTGCAATCTAAAGAAACTCAAATATGGAACAGCAGTATTACTAACTGTGGTACCTAACATATTGCTGAAATCAGCCTCTGTCCCAGATTGTTGTGTGAGTCCGACCCGTCCATGCCTAGGGCAGCCACCTGAAAATGCAAACCAAGGTCAGGGATGAACGGACCTTGGTGTGGGGCTAGATGGACATTGGTCTGACCCACTATGGCCCTTCTTATGATCTGTTGGCTGTGTGGTTGCCACACCCTCTGCTAATGTAAATCCTCAGAGCTCCATGAAGTGAATGGAGCTTTGCTGATCTGCTGCTTCTGAGGATCTGACCCTGTGGTTCCTTTGGTGACCCTCATTTAAAGAGGATTTCACAGAGGGATAGACGCTCCGAAACCTGCTCGGCCACTGTCTGGGGTGAAAGAGAGAAGGAGCCCCGGGGCACTTTTAAAGACTAACACATTTATTTATGTCATGAGAGAAAATCCCACTTCGTCAGACACTTGAAGATGGGAAACTTACAGAATGGGAGGAAAATAAATGCAGGGAAGTGTAAGTCATAGGATCAGGTCCTGACATCTGATGAAGCGGGAATTTCTCCCACAAATGCTCATGCGCTAAATAAATTTGTTAGTCTTTAAAAGTGCTACCAGATTTCTTGGGTTTTTTTGCTGTACTAGACTGACACAGCTACCCCCTTTGAAGCTGTCTGGGGTGTTTGGCAAGAAGCTGGGCTTCACTCAGTTTCAATCCCCAATTTGCTCTTCATCTGCAGAATATAGTGATACAATGAAAAGGAAAGGTTTGTGGTTCTGGCCTGCTGCCCTGAATCTGGGAGTTAAAATCTACTTCATATGGCCAAGAGGTTCCTCTCCACTGTTAGTGTCTCCTCTGGGGCTACAAGGAATGGACTTTGAACTTCACTAATGGTGAGTTATGTGGACTGTGAAAGGTCTGAACTCATGGCGACTCAGTTCTGTTCCCTGCCCACTGCGCCTGGATAGAGCTGTGGAAGCGCTCCTGCTGGAGTACAGGCTGAGAACACACCACCTTCCCCACTGCACGGTGGCGATTGCAGGGTTTAGTCTCTGCTTCTGCTGGGAACAGCACCCAGAGGTCACGCAGGATGGCAGTGAGCTGTCTTCGTGATAAGCCAAGCATGTATGTCACTGCTCTACAGGAGCCATGGTCTGTGGGAACCCTGCCACCTTCCTTCCTTTGTTCCTCTGGGACAGTGAACTGTCATGGAGTAGACGAGGAGCTGACTGAGTTCATGCTCTGGGTTTCATGGAGAAGTTGGGAGGGGCAGGTAGTGAGCTCAGGGCAATGGTACCTGCTTGTTGCATAGGCAAGTGAGCCAGCCCTTGGCATGTTTAATTTATGTTGCCCCACAAGGGAATAGCATGTTTCAGTTCCAGAGCTTTCTAGTGGAGGAGCATTGTTCTAGGAAGAAGCCCTGTCTTCTGTCCAAGGAGCCCTGCCTTCCTCTCTGTAAATCACAGTGCATTTACTGTGTTAATGAGGTGTAACTTCTGGAAAACGAACACCTAGTTGCAGGACACACCTTTGGCAAAACGCCGGCACAATGGTGGGGCTTGGCTGTTCGGATTTGGCACAAAATGTAATCATGAAGTTTGATCAGGCAGAAGAGAGGCAACAGATATGTTTTCACTGCAGAACAAGCCAGGGGTTCAGCACCTGGTTCTGAGCACCTAGGCCAGGTGTCAGCATCCCCGCTGCAGAGTCCTGCCCAGGTTGCTTTCTTCTCAGTTCTGCACTTGCCTGTCAGTGTCAGAGGCCATAGCCCTTGGTGCTGAGAACCAATAGGATTCTTCCCCAATCAATCGTGGGAGAACTTGTCTGGCCTCTGGGGGATTGATGGGACAACATGGGAGGACAATTAGCCTGTGTCCTCGCTGCAGTGCAGATGGATTTCAGCCTGAGTTAAAGTAACCTCTCTAACCCACACCCACGTCTTTAAGCTAGCTTGGTCTTCCTCCACCTCCAAGCCTGGGTGAGAGGTTTTGCTGTGTGGACGGTCACTAAAGGCTGAAACCTACACAAGATCCTGGGTTCATTGAAGAGAGAACCCGCGAGCCAACCACGGTCAGAGCTGAGATATCAAGAAGAAATGGCAGGTCTGTTCCTAACCCTCTTCAAATAACAAGACATGGTACTTTATACCAGGCGGCCAACCTCTGCTCTGAGCACCATCCCTGTAGATCAGTGGTTTTCATGCTATGGGCTGCAGGACCTCATGCTGAAAGACTGGAATGTGTTGCTCAAAGATCCAAAGGGGAGCTGCGTTAGTCTTGGTCAGCAAAACAAATGAGGAGTCCTGGAGCACTTTTAAAGACTAACAGATTTATTTATCACCTGAGCTTTTGTGGGAGACAATCCTGCTTCAAAGTGTCTTCAAAGATGCTTCAAAGTGTCTGAGGAAGTGGGATTGTTTGTTTTGCTCAAAGATGTAATTGTTGGGTTGTGGGTATAAATTATTTTTTTCAACTGGGTCCAGAGGAAAAAAGTTAAAAAACTGCTGCTGTAGAGCCCGTACCACGTCCCTTTGGTGGCAATGCAAATCAGTTCCATTATAGCTACTTGAGATTCGGCTACACGGGGGAGGGGGTAATGTGCTTGGGAGGGTCCATACAGAGTGATCCTGCTGGTAGTTCAAACATGCTAGGGGCGAGCATTGTGCACCACAGGGGCCCGCAGGGGCCTTCAGACCCAACAGTGTGCTCTAGAAATGCCTGTGGCGTGGGGCACATTAGATTACATTAGCACCATGTAAAGCCTGAAGAGTAAGCCCCCGCTGCTGAGCAGTTCTGAGCTGGCCCTTGTTACTGGTGGACAGGGCTGGTATAACACAGACCAGGGCAGAGGGAGCTACGACTCACTCCGTCTCAGCAAGGCCTTTGGACCTCCAAGTAGAACACCACACGCACCTGTTCACTAAAAAAGCTGTTTATTCAAAAATATATCTTTCCCTGTTCTTTGTTCTCCAGCCTCTCTGCTGGTAAATAATTCAGTTTAAAAAGTTGTCTTGTATTGCACACGTGGAAACACCTTTGTTCTCCCTGCTAAAATGCACGATTCATTTGACAACACAGCACTCTGAAAGCCTTGAGCCCATGCCGGCCCAGAACACACCCACCCTACTCAGCTACACAGAGGACGTGGCAGGAACTGAGGAGGAGGGAGATTGAGTCACAGCATGGAGTCCACCCCTTCATACATAGTGCACTTGCCAGGTGTGTGCCCATCTGCAATAAATTGGACACACCAGAGAGGACGAAGAGGGGAAGCCTTCCTTCTGGAAGTCATGGAAGTCAATAGGAGTTTTGCTGTTGACTTCAAGGGGGCAGATTTGGACCCTGATTGTATTTGTTTTCACAAGCTCAAAGCAGGGAAACTCCAGTGATTTGGACTAAACCCGACCAGTAGGTACGCACGTGAGCAGTGGCATTTAGAACCAATCTCTGAAACCCAGTGACCATTTTCATCTCAATTCAGTGGGCCAGTGGTAAGATCCAACGAGCCCGTGCATCAGGGAGGGCAGCTCCTGCGTCCTAATGTACCCAAAAGGAGTTTGAGAGCAACTTGCCTGGGGTCAGCGCATCTTCTGGATGCTCCTCTCCACGGAGGTTGGGTGCAAGGACTACAGGCAGCTGCAGGAATTGCCAGGGGGGCTCTGCTGCGACTGTGCCCTGGAGTGGCATTCCCTTCCCTCCTGGCCCCAGAGATGTTCCCCAGTTCTGTGTGCCAGCGATGGACCGGCATATCCCTGCACAAGGTCCCAGCTCAAGGGTCAAAGGACTGCAGCACAGAGAGGATTCAGATTTTCCTGGCATTTTAAAGGAAGGTTTGGGGACTGACCTTGGCTCCCGAGTAGTTTGACTGGCTTTAAAGGTTCTTGTCTAGGCTAGGAAGCATCTCTCAGCATGTCCTGCCTGCTCTGTGCTTAGCTGAATGGATCAGAATGACACTGCAGTGGCATTTTCCTTTCCTCTCACCAACAGCCAGGATCTGCATGGCTTTTCCCTCTCCTCCCTCTTTGCCTGCTCCTAGCAAAGTCACACAAGCGCCCCAAAGGCTGGGATTGTCAGGCATGGAGCAGTTACAGCATTATGCCGCATATGGCTGCAAGCTTCTCCTGAGGTGTAATTCTGGCCTACGGGTAACGGGGATGTGTGCGGCTTGTCTCTGTTTGGCAAGGCGCATCACTGGCAATTAACCCTGCACTGGAAACCCCAGCAAATGGGAGCTGGAGTTATCAATGGCTCTGGGCTTGTGGCTGAGCGACCCCCTGAACTAGACCCTGACTCCCTCCGAGCTCAGTCCCAGACACACACCTCTTGCTCATGGATGCACGGATTGGCCCTGGAGGAGGAGATAAATCCTGGGTTACGGGCTCCTGCCCTGCAGGGTGTCGGGCAGTTGTTCTGCGAATGCAGCACCCAGCTGCAAAGTGCTGTAGTTGGGCGGGGGAGTCCTGGGCGTGTGGTTGTCTTGCGGCAGTGGTAACTGGAGAGCAGTGTTGAAAGTGGGCAGGTCCTCGTCGCTGCACGCTGGGTTATCGTGGCCTTCTTTGGTGGGAGCGTCAACCTGAAGCGGGTCCTGCGGTTGTGTGGCTTTCTGGTCCTGCCACCATTTCTTAGTCTTTTGCCAGCGGCGTCTCATGATGATGAAGAAGGAGTCGATGAAGAAAACTTCAATGATCTCAATGACGCAAACCACGGAGCAGCTCATCCAGAGGCCCAGCTGGCCCCCGAAGTTGGACAGGAGAATGACAATCTGGAGGAGACGAGAGAGCAAGATGGCACCAGGACTCACAGGAGCAGCACCTGTCCCCAGGTAATGAGATGCTGTTAAAGGGACACAGCCTGCCCAGTGCACTAGTGAGGGAAAAAGCTTCCTGCTCTACTCTCGCTCAGGCTCTACAAATACCAGCTAATGTTGAAATACACTTGCCTCAGGGCATTTCCTAGTGGAGAGGTGCCCACGTGATAGCAGGCAAGGACCGAATGAGCCAAGAAAACCGAACTCTCCTCCTGTCCCTGCAGGTGTTTGCTACAGGGAAGGCTGAAGGCACGTTGGAGGACGCTGTTTGGGGAAGCTTGTCCAGCCGCTGCCTGCACTGGACCTATTCCAAGACGCTGAAGAGATGTGGCCACGGCAGCCAGCATGGAGCTCACACTAAACATCTCTCAAGTCTACTTACGTTGTTGGCGGGATTCTCTGAAATGAATCTCTCGTTCAGGTCTTTGTAAAACACCATGAGGCTTGCAAGGTCTGTCCTGAGAAGGGGGAGAGAGCAGGACGTGGGTTTAGTGACAAATTATTTAAATAACCAGTTGGACAAGTAGGGCCAGGCTGGTCTCAGGGAGCTTTTTGTTCAATTGCCATCATTAGGGCTGCTGAGATTGTATCTGAACTGAAGCACACAGGTGGAAACTTACTTGTTTAGCCTTTTGTTGATTTTCTGCCCTTTGTCCCAAGAGAGGACTCGAAGCATCCAGTCCTTGGAAAATAAGAAAATGTCACACGTGAACACAAGCTGAGGGAGCCCAACATGAGACAGCTCATTTCGCTCCCTGTTTCGATCGGTTTCATTCAGCGTGCAGATCTGGGGAGACTGAACCCCAGGGACACGTTTGCAGTTCATGGTGAGCTCCTTCAGCAGGAACCTGGCCCTTGCACCTGGGTATGGGAGCCTCACGCAGTGCAGGGCCCAGATCCCCTGGGCAGGAGCACCAGGCAAATGCTCACAAATATAGAAGTGGCCTCTCACTGCACCTCTGGATTTTACCTCGTTCCTGTCAGAGCTACGAGGCTTTTCCTCCTTTTACTGTGGGAGGCTGTTCGCCCTTGTAACCTCACGGCCCCATGGCTGAAATACCTGGGATGAGCCCTCCACTGGGGAGAGGGGCAGCCCCCACTGAGACTGCAGGGAACCTAAGGATGGGAAAGCCCCTGCTGGAGGGGGATCCTGTGTCCAAGAGAGGCACAAGAATCCAGGCCAGCCTGTGACCCTCACTGTGCCGCTGGGCTGGCCAGCAAGCTCCACGTGTTGGCTGAGCAAGCAGAGCAGAATCGGGCGCTCACCTCAGAAACTGAAGATGGCCACTGGGCTAAGCTGGTGGTCAGTGTCCACTCCTTAAACCTAGGGGAAAAGAGGCCTGGTCTTAGCTGGAAGTCTGAATTCCTGAATGTGGAATGGTTCATTGCTTGTCTAGCTTGCAACAGGACTTACCTGCAGGCTTCTTTACAAATCTGCTGACAGCCCAATTGCTCCTTCACAAACTGCTCGTGCAGTTTATAGTAGCAGTACACTGCGGAAAGAGAGCCCAGCGTGACTGGCTGGGGAAGCCAGAGCGCGAGAGAGGCTGGTCTTGTGGTTAATGCACTGGGCTTGGGCTCCCTAGCTCTGCAACAGGCTGTGTGTGCTTGGGCCTCATTTCCCAGTCTGTGAAATGGAGAGAGACACTTCCCTTCTACAGACAAGACCCTCTTGCTATGTGTATGCACAGGGCCTAGCACAACAGAGCCCTGAACTCAGGCTCTTGATGCTACGAGGACACAAATCAATATTACTCCAAAGCAGGTAGCTGGGGCTCAGAGATGTGCGAGCTCTTGCTAGCTGTCTCTAGGTATGGGGGCTCGTCCAAGGCTGATTCATCTTTTCTCCAGGCCAATGGGCTTGCGAGGGTGGAGATTTCAGGAGAGGGCATTGCATGTTGTAATGATCTAACGAGAGAGGTAGAGATGGGGCATATCTGGCAGTAGCTAGGCGGTAAAGGAGGCTGTGTGGGGTTTTATTCGTGCAATGGAGAACTTACTCCAGTTGGGGTATTTCTTGTAATTGCAGTACTCTGCACCGGGAGGTAATGGCTGCGCGTACTGGGCACAGTGGCAGTTTTCCACCATGGCTTTCTGGAAACAGGAATGCAGGCAAATCTGCAGGACGATAAGCAAAGAGCTGGCTTTCCACAAGTTAACAAATGCGCACATGTGCCCTTGTGGCTCCCATGTCCTGCCACCTACTGCTCTGTCCCAAAGTGAGTTGTCAGTTGGCATCAGCAGGAACTAGCAACATTTGCAGCTGAAATTTCCAGTAGGGGCCCTCAGCTTCAGTTCCTACCATGCTTTAATGAACTAGTCCCACTGGAGCCCATCTGATCACAGGAGGCTGCATTTTAATACCCGTTAAAAGAAAAATCAATCCCAGGTGCTGGATTTTCAGAAAAAAGGCAAGTAATCCCAGAGCAGTGGGAATTACAGCCCTTCTGATGGAGAGCAGGATGCCTGCTGCTCTCGGGCGGGGCAAGTAGAGGAGCGGTGCGAAACCAGTGGGAACTTGCTTTGTAATGGTAGTGGGACACAGATTAGATAGTATCAGTTATTCACAGGGGCTTATCTGACGGGGTCACAATTTCTGGCTTCAAGGCTTACTGAGCTGCAACGTCTGTTTGGCCAATATTTTCCAGTCCAGCAGTGCCAGAGAATTTCATAATGAGCTAATGTTCTTGCTATATATGACAAAATCCCCAAGGCAACTTCAAGCTTCAATTCCTTTGAAACAACCCCCTGATTTTAAAAGCTCGACAGTATTCCCCAGCAGTGACCCAGCGCGCTGGGGCTAGCTCTGCAGAACACAGCTCTCTTTGTAGCGCCCAAATGGCTGAACAGCCTGCAGAAGACTCTGCGTGGCTCAAAGCTTGTTTCTCACCAGCAGAAGCTGGTCCCAATAACATCATGGCCTCCCCCACCTCGTCTCCGAGAAGGCAAGTGTGACTGAGCTGTACCTGCAGCGAGTAGGTCTTGTTGTAGAGGTTTGCTACTGGAATGTCGGTACCAGTCTCTGTGCAGTCGCTGTACGGTTTGCTTAGCTTGTGAGACCGAGTCTGAAAAGCAGAAAAGAACGAATATTGGTTTGAGAGCACCCAGCAGAGCTGACGGAAAGAGGCCATTCAGTGCAGTTTATTGGGCATTCTCAGATCACCGTCCGAAATGAGAACAATCATAGGGCAGGGTGAACTGTGTCTGCCTTTGTGGCCACTGACTGAATTCTCCTCAGGCCTCAGTGTCCTTCCTGTCAAAGCAGCTAAGCATGGCCGTGTCATTCCGCGAACACCATGACAGCTGAGGCCAAATGGTCCCTCTGCAGGGAATCTTAGCACAGACACTGAGGCCTGAGTGGCCTTGAGATTGGACTCCCCACAGCAGAGGTCTCATCATCTGGCAAGGAGATTTATTTTAACATGGAGAACTCCCACGCACCAGTGGTCCAGTCCTAGCGAGGTGGGGGAGAGTGCTGGCTTTACCTAGCTACCGCCCAGTAAAACCGACACTGGGATTTCACAGCGGGAGAGCTAAGGCGAGAGTTTCCTGGCGGAATCAGCACCAGCTTTGTGCAGAGAGCCCAGCTGGAGCACAAAGGCAGGAGGCACGGTCGCTGTATCTACTCTTCTTGCTCAGGCCCCAGCGCTTCTCTCCTAGTCAGTCACTCGTCGCTCCTCCGAGAACTCCTTCATAGGGACACGCTAGGGCTGGTTCGTATAGCGTATGCTGGGATCTTGGCATTGTGTCTTATGGACGGGGCACTCCTGTTTACTGCGCATTGCTAGCACCTCAATCTAGCTCCTCATTGCAGTGACAGGAGGGGTTCTCCCATCGGCATGGTGAACACTTCCCCAAGAGGAGGGAGCAAAGAATTCTTCCATGCCCACCCTCGCACTGTCCACAGCCCCTCGTCACTGGGGGCTGGATATCACTGCAGTTTTCAACAGAAATGTTTCAGTTGTAGGAAGCTCTGGCCATTTGTGTCAGTGGAATGTGACCTTTTTTATGAATTACAGGCCAACAACTGGCATTTAATGTAATCTGGCGGCTGCTCCCATGAATATCTCCAGCTTCTAGGCTGTACCTGCACTGTAGAGAGATGTGAACTAGCCTGTAGGTTGCTTTTACTTAGTGGCTTATGTGGCTAAAATTGTCTTTAGTTTGTTTCCCAATTATATTTGATGCCTCCATGAGATACCTTCTGCTCCAGAGCTTTCATCTCTTCTGTGTGCACACACACATTTGCCTGTCTCCTGTGCCTGGAATAATGGGCTTCCTGGTTGAGGGCTCAATTCTGATAGGTGCTGAAGGTCCTCAATTTCTACCGCAGTTAATGGAAGTTGAGAACACTCAGCAGGTCTGAGACTCAGGCCCCTCATGCGCTTGTCTCCCTTGCTTACCTGCATGCAACCTCTCTGCTTCTGCCTAGCCTTTCCCAGCAAAGGAGCTCCACCTGGACAAAGGCTTCTATGCTGGTAGATCTGACTGTGGGACCAGGGCCCTGAGGGTAAATTCCTTGGGGCAGGAGCTGTCATTTTTGTCTGTAAAGCACTATGCACAGCTCTGGGGCTGTAGAAATACCAAACCCTGTAGTGCCAGGAGGAGCTTGACGTGCAGCGCAGTGCAGGTGCAGCTCAATTGCTTTGATAAAAGACTGATGTTACACCCTGGAAGGGACAAGGAAAGACACTGACTCAGTCTGGGGAGATCAAGAAAAGACTGGCTGCTTTTGAAAATTCATGTGAAATGGCTTTTAAATGTGGTTCTTTCAGTTCCTGGGAGAGACCTAATGCCAGGAATCCTGCCTCGCAGGGTCTGCTGCTGGGTCTTTCTGCTTGGCTTGTGATAACTGCTTCTGGTGGAATTTCTGCTGTGCTGTGTGCTCCCTTTCCTGTCGTTCCTGCACTGAAATAACTCATCATTGTGCATGTGGACAAGGGCAGGAAGGATTACCAATGCCTTGTCTAGGACACTGTTGGTTCTATATTTAGAGGGTGGAAGTCTTGGTGCATCCAGAGAAATACATAGGCATCCCTTACGTACCCAGAAAACAAAATTTGCAAAGCTAAATATACAGGCCTGGCTGTGGACACAAACAGCCCTGTCGTGAATGGCCATTTTTCCTTTGCACAAGTTGCATGGGCCCGATTGAGCAGGTTGTCTTGAGCAGCCATTGCTCTGGTGGTTGCACCTGATGCAACTCACCCGTGACAATCACAGATCTCTCCTCCTCTTGATAGTCACTACTGAGATGACACCAAGATGTAGGTTTTTGGTTCTGGGATAAAGAAACTGGAAACGGGATTCTACCTTCTCAGATACATCAAGATGCAAGCCAACTGTCTGCAGGTGCCCAGCCTCTAAAACCCAACTAAAAGAAAATCTTATTTTTGTGTATTGCATAAAGTGATCACATTTCAGGGTACCCCAAGTCTAATCACCCACACATTCAGAATATCTGCAGTAGCTTTCTGCTAAACAATGCATTGACTATGACAGCACACTTCTTCCATGGAAGGCTTGCATGCCAGCAGTCTTCTCTGTTTGAGTGACCACGTCATGCCCTGAGAGCAGCAAGTGCCAGTAACCTACTGTCCCAAAGCATGGCTCTGAGGCATCACAGCCAGAGTATGTCAAGGCAAACCGTGCGTCTCAGTGGTAGTTAGAGTTGTCCTAGGGTTCCCTGATTTGATCTGTGGAACTGTTCTTATTTCATAGGCAGCACAAGGACATGGGGGTTAGGCAGGATCGGGAGGTATTTTAAGGCTCTTGAGTGCTAAACCCTCTGCTCTGGATTTCTCAGCCTGCTTTTAAAGAAACCCACAAACCTCTTTGGGAAAGTCCCATATTTTTAGACACTATAAAGTCACTTGTCCTTAATGTTTATCCAGACAATTGGAAGATAGTCCATTACATGCATATTTGAAGCAGTCAACTTTTAGCATATTGTCCTTTCCTATTAGGGTGTGGCATGGCACATTCAGCCACTCCAAACAGGTAGCTGACCTGGAGTTTATGGTACAGTGAACAGCAGAGAAAAGGAAAGCCCAAATGATCACTTAATTGGTCCTTGAGATTTAACAGAGATGTTTGCATCTTCTGACGACACAGCTTTAGTTTCTCTGCATTCATGTAGAGCCCCTTAGGACACTCATCTTCTCTAAGATGAACTACTTTGGGAGACTCCCAGCACTGTGTTTCAGCCTCCAGCCTACCTCCAATAACAGCAGTGGTGGGAGATGTCCTTAAGCAGTCTCATGCAGACACAGGCATCTGGAAGGGTCTCTTTGCAGCCAGAACCCAGCCATTGAGTTAATATAGTCACATGTAAGATACGTTCTTTAGCTCGCCTGCTCTGCCCTGCCAAACCACTACGTCTATACTGTCCCACAGCCTGTGTGTTAAACCAGGTTTTGATGGTGTGGATCATGGTAGAAAACATCAAAATCCTCAAGAAATCGGTAGGTGAAAAACACAGTCACCTGTAGGTGTGGATTCCTAACAGCTGTCACTCACAGGCAATAAGACATGGTTCGAGGGCCGCTAGCCCATGTCAATTACAGTGGCTCTCCCTCTGGCCTCATGCCTTCAAGGCACTTCAGATATTCAGGCCAGGGGCATAAATGCACCCTCCCAGCTCCCCACTAGCATTCCTGGGTGCTATCCAACAGCATCTGGATCGATAACACGAGGGGCTGGCGGTTGTAAGCTCTGCTGTGGGCCTGTGGAGAAAGCGCCCTTTCACTCACAAAGTGCATCCCAATGGAGGTGGCCGTTGCAGTCTCAATTTCGGTGCCGACATCTTCAATAAAGGGATATTCATTCTGGTCGTGGACAATGATTTTGGCCCCAGTTGACGTCACCAGGAAGGGATTGTAATCCGCTTCCTCTATATAAAGAACAACCTGCAGTCCTGAAGAACAAAGGAACAGCATTAACATGATTCAAAGAACTAGAAGCTAGAGCTCTATCTTGGGGGAGTAGAAGAGTCTAGGGCACTGAACCATCTTCAGTCTTAACTATTGGACTAACGCGCTGGCTTCAAGTGGGACTGTCAGGATATCATTTGGGTGCATCGATGCCTGTCTAACTGCTCCTGCGGCTAATCTCTAGCATCCAGCAGAGCTAATAATGCCGAGTCGGAATAGCTTAGAGTGTTACTACGTTATGAAAACCTGCTAGAGAACCAGTTTCATAACCGGGGAAGAATAATTTCAGGTGGAAAAACACTACTGACTTGCAACAAAATGTTATTTATGTGAGTTGGCAACAGATTGGGGAAATATACACTTGAACCAGCACAATCAGATTACACATCTCATGCCTTCGCGTCAGTCAACCCAGTCAGGACATACTTCCCCGAGTCCTTGTTTGTTCGGCTTCCTAACAGGGCTCTGCTGCCTTGGTTCCCTTACCATACTCGCTGCCTCCCGTGGAGGTGGTCAGGACCGTTCCCTTGTCTCCACTGTTGAAGGTGTAGCAGTTGCCATACAGCGGATGATGGAAAGAAGTGAAGTTTCTAAAAGAGAGCAAACATGTTTTCATACTGGACTCTGTGGTCTCACTGCATGTGGCAATGTAAATTACTCACTCCAGCTCCCATCAGCCTGATGGGAGAGAGCAAGTGGATTTAACAGGTGTTAAGAGTCAGCACAGTTCCTAAATTACTGTTTGTTATTTAAGTGATAAGGCTCAATGACATTCATGCCACATCTATACATAAAAACAGCCAATAAACTTGTTGGAAAATCCCCTTTAGGAGGAAAATGTGCAGTATTAGGGAATTCATTCACTAACAGTGTTAACACACTAAAGGTGGAACCCCGGGCCCCGAATTTCTCCCTGAGAGCACACTAAATTGAATCAATGCAAACACATTCAATGGGACTGTCTGGCTAAAATAATATATTAAAGCACTTTTCACCTGTGTTCCAGACAACACTGGATTACATTTGAAATACTCTTAAAATCTAATCAATGTTTATCTCTTGTGCTGTTTCCTTTTGTCATATTTTTGAAGCGTGGAATGCAGGTATCATTTCACTTTGCTTTACATCTGGTTTCCAGGCGCTCTCCTTTCCGGGCTCTTGAGCACTACCACAGTGCTTCAAAAGCAGAAGGGAAATGATTGCTAAAAGGGTTTCCAGTTATTTAATAACAAGGAAGGAGAGTTCCAAGAACATTTTTTGACAGATCCTGCATCCTGGGAAAACCCCCAACTCCTGTGAAACCAACGGCTATGTCTACACGGGCAAGTTAGTTCCAATGAAGGAGGCTTAATTCAAACTAATTAAAGCCATGGCTACACTAGGCTTTAGTTAATTCTAATTAAGGGCTTCCTTAATTCCAACTAATAAGTTCAAATAGGGTATTCAAACTAAGGGGTTAATTGGAACTAACTAGTTCGAATTAACCAATGTGGACATGTTAATTTGAACTAATTTCTTAGTTGGAATTAACCAGCCATTGAAATGAATGGGGATCGCTAATTCAAACTAAGCAAGTGCTTGCTTAGTTCGAACTAATGTTCCAGTGTGACCAGGCTAGTTCAAATTAAGCTAATTCGAGCTAGCCAACATTCGTTCGAATTAGTTAGTTCGAACTAACTAATTCAAACTAATTTTAGCAAGTGTAGACATAGCCAACAATTCTAAGGAGGCGAGGAGCACTTCTACTGGATTGTGGTCCCAATTCTACTTAACAGTGTCTGCATAAGACCCAATACTAAACATTTGTTTAGTTGCTTGCCCCAGCAACTCGTACAACGGACAGCGAAGCTCAGTGAAGATATGGGCTCTTACTGTGCAATGGAAGGCTCACTAGGGTGCTGGCTTTCAAGGTACTTTGTACCAATTTAACAGTCCTCTTGTGTTCCAAATGACCATCCTCCTTCATCCAGTGCACTTTTACTGCTGAACTTACCAGCAATAATTGTCAAAGCAAAAAGTGTGTAACACAAAGTTAAAATTTACATAAAAACAAACAAGGAGTCCTGGGGCACTTTGAAAGACTAACAAATGTATTTATCACAGGAGCTGTCATGGGAGAAATCCCACTTCGTCAGACGCTTTAAAGAAGCGTCTTCAAATGTCTGACAAAGAGGGGTTTTCTCCCACAAAAGCTCATGCGATAAATAAATTTGTTAGCCTTTAAATGTGCCACAGGACTCCTTGTTTGTTTTACTGACCTAGACTAACACAGCTCCCCCTTTGGAACTTAAAATGTACATCTCTCTCTCTTCACCATTCCAAGTCTGGCCATTAGCTGACTGTCTAATCTAGATAGGAAACTAGGGACTGTGGCTTCTGCTATGTTCTGTATATTCCCAAGTGCACTGATCTGCACTCTGTAAATAACAAACATTTAATACCTAATTGTTTTATATTTCTTGTAAGAAGTGAGAAGTCAGGTGGGCAAGTAGTTTTCAGGCACTGACCTTGAGTCACAAGATATGCCGTCAAAGAAACACGTCAGCAAAAGATCCTCAGCGGAATAGCCCATATTCACTTTCGTCTCCAGAGGGATTTGTGCCATGATATTCATATAATGCAGCTTGTACCATTCTTGAATAGCATTGACCCCAGAGCTGAATGTGTAAACTGCACAGTCGCTGCTGTTATTTGGAGCACACTAAGAATAATAAGGTGGAAAATGAGTTTCAGATGGGGACGATATGGTGTGATTTTCCACTGAAGGCTTTGCAATCTAATTTCTACTGAACAATGCAAGAAGCTTCTGGTGGCAGAAAAAAAAGACATATGAGGTATTGGGGAGTGCACAAACCAATGAAGAAAACAGTTTCTCTTCACAAGGTCCTTGGTGGGCTTCATGTTGAGAACGGTGTGCATTCTAAAGGCAGACCAGCCTGGAAAAGGGACAGAGAAAGTGGCTTTGCCTGTAAGCATGGACATCAGAAACTGAATGTGTGTAATCTTAAAGAAGCATGGCTGGTGAAGGCTCATCATGGGGGCTCTGGGAAATAACCTGTCCAGTGTCATGGCTGACAATCAAGAGGAAGCAGTTCAGACTGGACGTCTTTTCTCAGAGGGTTGCAGGTGTGTGGAATAACCTGCGGGAAGCAGTTGAGGCTGTCAAGGAGGACATATTTAAGGAACTAGTGGGTGAATGTTTACCTGGGGGTTGGATTTGGAAGGTCTACAGCACATGAATATCTCCATCCTTGAAGATTCCTTGTATCTATTCCTCCCTAAACCTTAATTGACTCTTGAAAGGTTATCACATCCCTCCGGCTACACTTGTCATCGGCTCAAACGGGCTCCTTGTGATGCGGTTCTAGAACACCCACTCCCTGGGCCAACACAGCACCCACTCACCCCATGAGACTGGAACTCACCAACTGAAAGCCAACGACATCTTGCGGGTCCCTGATATTCACCATGCTGGAACCTTGGTGAAAGACACTAGCTTCGATTTTCCGCCTACGCCCACTTAGAATCTCAGTGGCCCTGGCCGTCTTCTTAAAGAGGTCTTCAAACTTTAGCAGAGGGAGTCTTTCAAGGTATTTGCTCTGCATGTTCCTCTCTGTAGCGTTCCAGTCATCAGCATCCCGACGCACCTTGGGTTTGCCCTCTGAAAATCCATATAAAGTCTCCAAGGCACTTTTTGTCTCTTTGTCCAGTTCAGACAAATGCTCTTTCATTGCACTATACCTACATTTGAGAGAAGGTAAGAGGAAATAACATATGCAGTAATCCCCCAGTCACTCCTGCTGAATTACTCCATGCAATTGTGTTCTGTCCAATGCATTGTGCAGTGAGCAGGTCAGTATACGGGACAACCAGCTCTTACTCCCTCTGCTGCCTAGACTGATTGGCTGTGTCTACACTAGGAAAAGTTAGGTCCACTTTGTTAAGTCAACCAAATAAGGTCGACCTAAAGTCCACCGTATTAGGTCAACTTAAAGTGGTTTCCCTGAACAGGGACTTAGTAAGTCGACCTAACTGCCCTTAGGTGGACCTAATAAAGTGGACTTAAGCGTCCACACTGTGCTTAGGTTGACCTGAGGAGTCGACTTAAGGGTTAGGTCGACCTAACCACCAGTTCTTATTAGGTCGATTTAAGGAATTTCTTAAGCTGATTTAATGAAAGCCTGATGTGGACAGGGACTAAGTTAGGTTGACTTAAGCCTCCTGAAGTCCATCTAACTTGCAAGTGTAGACATAGCCATTGAGTCCTGATGCTTTACTTGATTTACTGTCTGGACCTTCTATTCACAGAATTAATTTGAATTGACTTGGGTACAAGCTGGATCACAGGGATTGACCATTGGCTGAAGGACCATGGACCAAGGGCCCTTATAAACAGCAATGGATTGAGCTTCTTTAAAATCTTAATTAATGAGCTGGAGAGGTTAGAGAAGGCAGTAACAGGTAGTTATAAATTTGGGGATTGTATTTAAATTAGGAGGAACTGATTAAACTTGAGAAAGCAAAAAGATGGGTGGGAAATGGAAAAGACTTATCTTGGGAAAAATGCAGCTGCAGCAATAAATTTGAAATGCAAATCCTCCATGGGCATGAGGGACCAGAGAGCAGGAATGGCAGAGAGAGACTGGGATGGGGAGAGTAGACAGCAGATTAGACAGCAGAGCACAATGCAGTTTTGCAGGAAAAAGAATTCAATGCAATTTTAGATTGCATAAGCCAAGGCACCCCACCCAAGACAGGAGAGATAGCAAACTCTATGGCCGCATAGCCAAAGGCTGCCTCTTTTTGGAAGCATGCCCACCCTGACTGGAGTGGAGTGGATCTGCCTTTATGTGGTAATTAACAACCCTCTGGAGCTGGGCAATCTCCCCTCATGTCTTACTTGTAAGGGTTGATATTGCAAATGGTGACTGCAGGGAAGGGCAGTCTCTGGAACTGCACGGTTACGGACACTGAGGCTGTGTAATAGGACAGGATGAGCTCAGCACACTGCCACAGGATCAGCGCCACAGCGCTCAAGGTGAGCAGGATCCAAATGAACCTGCGCAAGCGTCCCCTGGATACCACGATGCGCCGGCAGCCATGGGTATTGGTGTTCATGCAATACCAATGCATCAGCTCACTGACGGTTGGAGCCTGAGGGCCAGTCACAGGCCATGTTTTCTTGATCTTGGCTTTGATTCTCTTCCGAGGGGCCATGCTCAACTCTGCAACTGGAGAATGAAAGTATTTTAGAGAGACAAGGTGGGTGAGGTGATATCCTGTACTGTGGCTGGTGAGAGAGATCAGCTTTCAAATTACACAGAGCTCTTCTGCAGGCCTGGGACAGGCACGCAGTATCTTAAAAGAATATGAAACCAAGTGAGTACAGGGGCACTTTCCTAAGCAGCCTGCGCTCTCTGGGGGGGCATTCCCAAATCTAGCAGAGGCCAAGGTCAGCCCCTTTGTCGCTGATATTTCCTGATTGCTCCCTGGGCTAGTTCCAGCGGCATGATCTGTGTTTAAGCCAGGGCCACTTGCTTAGAGCCCATCTGCTCCTTCTCCACCAAAGTCGCTCTGGGCCCAACCCTGCAAGTATCATTGGCTTCAGTGTGGCTACGGCCGTGAGTAAAGTTACTCGAGAACTGCAGGATTACAGGCACTTCCAGGGTGATCCCCATGGGGCAGCACCCGTGTCTCACTGTCGGCCTGGGCGGCACAGACCTCTGATTGCACTAGAAACCGGAATTACTGGCACACAGCCACGTTTGTACACCAGAGAACTCGAACAGCCAGAAAGTGGTGTCTGGCCGAGCCAGCTCCTAAGTGCATCATCCATCCTTTGCGAGTGTTCTGGCATTTCTCTGACTATTTCCCAAGGGGCAAGCGGCATGATAAAATATGTAGAAATACACACTGTCACAGGTGCTGAACGCTAGGCTACCTTCCTCCTGCTCCTCGCCCAAGTCTCTTGACTTCCTAACCCTGTAAGTCACATCTGGCCCGTAGACATGGGCTGGGACTCTGCGCACGTCTCAGTCCCCTTCCCGCTACGGGCTGTGAGAACAGGAACCTTACTGGGGGTCTCCAATTGCGGCAGGATCAGAGGCGCACTCCTCGGCCCCGGTGGGGGGGGGTCTCCATTATTAGACTTGTTTGCTGATTTTAATCGGGAACTTATTGCCTTATTTTCTCCCCGGATATTTCTAGGAAGTGGAACTGCAGCCGCGGAACGCACCAGCCTCACCGCCCGGCCTGGGGTGGTGCAGCTCCCCCGGCCCCTTGGGCGCAAAGCCGTGTTCGCGGCGCTCCCCCAGCCCGGGGACCCTCCTGAGGTCCTGGCCGCGGGTCGGTGGCAGTTTGACCCACTCGAGGAGGGACGGCCCCCAGCAGCAGTAAAGGGGCAGCCCGCCCGCCTTCCCCCGGGCCCGTTCCCTCGGGGGGAAGGAAAGCCCAAAAGGCGCCGTTTCCTGCTGCGCCCCAAGAGCCGCGGGCTGCCGCCGGCTCTCCATCCCGCACAGTGTCCGGCGCGGCCGAGACAGACCCGCCGGGTGTTTGCCGACCGGCGCCGGAGTCTCCGCGGCTCTCCGGGAAGGGGGGAGGTGGGACATGAGCCCCCCGCCCCGGCACCGACTCGGGCCTCCCGACCACGGGAGGGGGCACCCCGCGCACCGCAGCAGGCAGAGCCGCCGGGCCAGGCGCCACATCGGACCCGCGGGGCGGAGATGCGCCTCGGAGGGGACAGGTGCCCGCTCCCCGCCCGTTCTGCTCGGGGCAGGACCGCCCCCGGGCCCTTCCCCGGGCGGGTCTCCTCCACCCGGGCTCCCGGTCCCTTCCCCGGGCGGGTCTCTCCCCCAACGGGGCCCCCGGCCCCTTCCCCCGGTCCCTTCCCCGGGCGGGTCTCCTCCACCCGGGCTCCCGATCCCTTCCCCGGGCGGGTCTCTCACCCAACGGGGCTCCCGGTCCCTTCCCCGGGCGGGTCTCTTCCCCCAACGGGGCTCCCGGTCCCTTCCCCGGGCGGGTCTTTCCCCCAACGGGGCTCCCGCTCCCTTCCCCGGGCGGGTCTTTCCCCCAACGGGGCCCCCGGGCCCTTCCCCCGGTCCCTTCCCCGGGCGGGTCTCCCTTCCACCCGGGCTCCCGGTCCCTTCCCCGGGCGGGTCTCTCCCCCAACGGGGCCCCCGGTCCCTTCCCCGGGAGGGTCTCCCCTCCACCCGGGCTCCCGGTCCCTTCCCCGGGCGGGTCTCTCCTCCCCCGGGGCCTCCGGGCCCTTCCCCCGGTCCCTTCCCCGGGCGGGTCTCTCCTCCCCCGGGGCCTCCGGGCCCTTCCCCCGGTCCCTTCCCCGGGCGAGTCTCCCCCACCGGATCCCCCGGTCCCTTCCCCCGGCAGGTCTCTCCACGGTCCCTTCCCGCGGAGCCCGCGATCGGGGCAGCCGGTTCTTCTCACCGCGGGTCTCTCCGTGGCTGGCGCTGGCGGGCGCCATGGGGCCGGGGCCGGGGCCGGGAAGGCGCGTGCGGGGCGGGAGGCGGCAGGTGTCCGTCTGTCCGTCTGAGCTCCGGGAGCCGGCTCCGACAGCCGCCTCGCCCCGCCCCTCTCCGGTTGCCGCCGCGCTCGCAGTGCCCCCTGCTGGCCGGCCTGGCTGAGCCGCCCCCGCCCGCCCCAGGGCCGCTCGGCTGCGGGATCGGGGCCGCGCTGGACTGGTGCCGGGCTGAGCCGCCTCGGCCCCGCCCCGGGCAGACTGAGCGCTGGGGGCCGCGGTCCTTCCCTGGGGGGTGGCTATAGGGGACTTGGGGGGCGCAGACTAGGGCTGCTCCCTCTGATGGGCCCCAGGACGGGTCCTAGCCGAGTTGCTGGGCACTGTGGCACCCAGGACAGCTCTCTGCAGACGGGGCCCATCCTGGGGACAGGTGGGCTGGTGAAAGCCCTGCTCGTGCTGAGGGGCTGGGGCTGCAGCGAGGGGGTTCCCCCTCTCCAGGGTGGGGGCAGCACGTCCCATTGTGCCCTCTCGGTTGGCACCGTCAGCTGCGCCTGGGGAGATGCAGTGCTTTGGGGAGGGGCGCGGTGCCGTGGGTCTGCTCTGCTCTGTCTACCTCTGTCAATGCCACTGTGCTCACCCCAGGCAGACAGGGACAGCTGGCACAGACTTTCCCTCTTTAGCATTTTCAGACAAAGACTCAGCAGTCTGTGTCTCTGTGACTGCTTCTGTTGGGTGTCTCGCTCTTCCCCATTTGCCTTAGGCTGTGAGCTGGTTGGTGCAGGTGCCCCTGGGCAGGCACTGGTGCAGTGGGGCTTTGTCCTGGCTGGTAACTCTGGGCACTGCCATACGAACACATAACAAGAGCCGCTAGGTTATTTTGTGGGTGTTCTCTTGAGCCTCGCTTTCTTTTCGTTAAACACACCAGGCTGTCAGCAAAGGTGTCAGGGTGGGCCTGAAGGAGGCTTTGGCAGGACCTGGGCTATGTATTTGGTTGTTGACAGAGTGACATTGATTTAAAGTCAGACATGAAGAGACTCATCCCTCGGCTGGTGGTTCTTCTCCGAGGAAAGATGTCCTTGAGAAGGGTGCGTCACCTTTTCTGAACAGGGCTTTCAAGAGAACAAGGAGTGTTCTCAATGTGGACACAAATAGAAGACATTAGAAACCTGCCCCAAAGGAGATCAAGTCACAATGATATTGTCAAAGAGGATTCATGCCCCGTCAGCAGGAAGTGAGCCTTCTGTCTTCCTGATTCCAAAGAGGTAGCCGTGTCAGTCTAGTTCAGCAAAACAAACAAGGAGTCTTCAAAAGCATATGCAATAAATGTTAGTCTTTAAAAGTGCCACGAGACTCCTTGTTTGTCTTCCTTTCTTCCTAGCGTCAGCTCCGGGGTCATTGCGTGGGTGCCGCTGGCCATGGAGCCTGCCTGCCCTCCTTGTTCTTCAGTCATTCCAAGGACAGTCACCACATTTGCGGTGTTCTAGGTCAGGGATTCTCCACCCATGGTTCCTGGGCCTCTGGAGATCTGCAGACAATGTCTAAGGGGTCAAGAAAAGGTTGTTGTTACCATAGAACAGTGGTTTCAATCTGTGTGTTTGCAGACTATGTCTAAGCCAAAGAGGTCCACCTCTCCATTTGAAATTTTGTAAGGGTCTGCAAATGAAGCAATGTTCTAAACCCCACTGTTCCAGATGATCACCTGCTCTGGATGTCCCTCCCACTGCCTGATGCAGGTGGAAGGAGATATCACACAGGTACAAGTGGCGGCTCAGTGAGTGCTCCCAAATCTTGGGAGATGATGGAGAAAAATGCCATCTGAGCGTTAGTGTTGCCAGGAAATCTCTTGGAGGGCAGTGTGTGTAGTGGGGGATGAGGTATATGAGGCCATTGGGGTATTCTGGGCACTGGTTTGGAGGGAGCTATTCCCCATGGGGGTGTTTTTAGTATTGCTCCTCTGCTACTTCCCCAGAGCTTCCTTCACAATGTATTAGCAAGAAGAACATGTGCCTTCATTGGACAGCAGTCTGGAAGGTTCAACATATGTTTTGATTGCTCATCTCTACACTTTGGATTTTCATATAATTCTCGGTGGGGAAACATGAAAGGAGCAGCTAATTGTGAAAGCCCAGTCAGTTTCCCTCTGCAACCAGCTCTGTGTGGAAAGCATTGCTGTGCTGGAACTCCACCTTGTCTACCAGCCTGTCTGCTGCCTGAGGTGTAGCTAAGATGTTGGCAGACAGCAAGCCAGGAAAGAGGGCCCAGGGCTAATCATCTTTGTCCTTTGTCAGACGTTCATGCTATGGAAAAAATGGCCTGAGATAATGACAGATTAGATCTACAAAAGAACATTGATGCTAACTGAAATTCTCAAAGCTCCTGCTCAAGTTGCTGCCTAACTCTGTAGGTGCTGTTTCTGCTGTAAAGTCCTGTAGGTGCCCAAGTGTCTGCCAGTCTATGCAAAAAATTAAGTAACTCCTAGTGCTGAACAGCTGGTCTCTCTCACTTCTGCCCAGCCCAGAACCCTTCAGAGGAGTGATGGTCAGTCAGGCAACTCATTTGGTATGTAGGAAACCCAAATTCAAGTCCCTGATGCAAATCAGACAGACTAGTGATTTGAAAACTGGTTTCCACATCCCAGGTCATTGGCCTGACCATGACTCCTGGGCTACTGGCTGTAACGGGGGCTCTTTCACTCTAGTTTTTCATGGGAAAGGGAGGCTGACCTGGCTCAAGAGCCTAATTCCAGGAGCAGGGTCATGGCTGTGAATCCCAAGCAGAGGGAGGCCCCTTCCTAGGGCCCATTGTTAGGTCCTTATCTATCTCAGAAGGGCAGAGTTTAGATTAGACTGAGTATTGCAACACCTGCATCCCTTTGTGCGTTTAGCCTGAGACACAAAGTATGTTATGGAGGCAATGGGCTTGGTGGGAGGAGAGGAAACGTACCTGTTTCTGCAGTCCAGCCCCATTGCTTCTTGAAGTGGCATCTGCACTGGTCTCGCTCTTTGCATGCGCTTATCATGGTATTTGGAAAAAGTGAGGGTTGGAACAGGTCCCTTCCCCTACAGTCAGCAGTTGCTCACGTGGAGCTGGCCTATCTTTAGAAAGTTCTGGATCATTTCAAGGGTGTGGAAGTGGCAGCCTGGCACCACGAAGCCTAGGAGCTACAAACAATATCATGACTAGAATTTCAGAGTGTTCCTGGTGCTTCCAGTAGGGATGGGGAGAAAGAGGAGGGTTGTCCATGGGCCGTGTCTGAAATCAGGTGGATCGGGCACTGCTCCATTCCATTCACAGAGGGCATGTGATGGGATCCTTAAGGTGAAGTACTGAAAAGCTAAAAATGGTAACAGCTCAGCTCGCTAATGCCACGCACGGAGGGGAGCTTCACTGGTGTCAGGGCTCTGGGCTGGCACCCATCATTACAGTATCTGAGCACGTCCTCCAGAAATAGTTGACATGGTAAAGCCCCAATTGACTTCAAGGCAGCTTTGGCTTTCTCCCTTCCTGGGGTTTTTGGGGCGGGTTGAGGAGAGAGGCAGCTGTGAATATCAAGGAAGTGCACTTGTTTTCTGAACCCAGTATGTGATTTAGGAGTCAGTGTGATCCTGTTGTCTGTCTTTTGGTGGGTGATAGAAAAGCCCCTGCTGCTTTATGTATTCTGTTCATTGGCTCCATTCACACCACTGTGAGTCTCCGCCTGGCCAGTAACAGGTTATACAAGTCAGACCTGACAAAGCAGAATAATGTCACTTCTGAACGCCCTGTTGCTGCCCAGTAATGGCATCCATGTAATTGATGTCAGTAGGACTAAGGGGAAACAGAATAGTAAAATCAAACATTGTGTTAATCTACTAGGCAGAAAGGCTGCTTCCAGACCACCAGACCCATGCATTCACCTACAGAACGGTTTAAAAACTGTCATATGTCTGGAAATGAAAACATAGTGAGGGAATTTCTGTGACAAACATGCAAGTAAAATGAGAGTTCTTTTATGCTGGAGATAAACCTCAAGCCACCTACTCCATCAAGGGTTCGTTCACCTGCTCATCCACCAATGTGATTTATGCCATCATGTGCCGGAAATGCCCCTCTGCCTTATATATTGGACAGACAGGACAGTCTCTGCGCCAAAGAATCAATGGACACAAATCTGACATCAGAAACTGCAATACTGAAAAACCTGTAGGGGAACACTTCAACCTCCCTGCTCACTCCCTTAACGACTTGTTAATAGCTGTGTTGACACAGATGAATAACAAATCACAGCTTCAAAGAGAGTCTGCAGAACTCGAACTTATATGCAAATTTGACTCAGTTGCCTTGGGGTTAAACAGGGACTATGGATTTTTCTCTCATTACAACAAGTGATTTGACCTCACCTTCCTCTATGTGCTGTTCCCCAGTGTTTTGAATCCTAACACCTATTTTGATTTGCTGTTACAGCCTGACCTGATGCTATGTCATACACTCCCCTGCATTTAATTTCCTCCCACTCTGTAACTTTCCCATCTTCAAAGCGTCTGACAAAGTGGGATTTTCTCCCACGAAAGCTCATACGATAAATAAATCTGTTAGTCTTTAAAAGTGCCACAAGACTCTGTTGTCTGTAAAGCATGTTTATTGCAGTATGTGGGTATGTCACACCCCGCTCAGGTAAGCTGCGCTTTGGAAAGGGAGAACCACCCTGAGCAGATAAACACCAGCTGTGATGTGTGCATACAGGCATTCAGATCTTTAGAGCATGGGAAAGCATAGCAAGTAATTGGCTTACAAGCAGCCACAGAAATACTGCCACAAGTGAGACGTGGTAAAATACCTTCTACAAGAAAATGTCAACTAACCAGAGTATTTTTCAGAATGAAAACTGCTGTATGTGAGGCATGTGTGCAAACCACAATGTCAGAGAAATGAGGCCTGGCTGGAAGCTGTTAGATGAAATCCATTCAGGAAAGACTGTGGACTATGGTTTACACCAGCAAGTTACCAAACCGCACATGTAAGTGCTAAATGACTCCAGGTAATATAGGATACTGACCAATACAGAACCGATGTATCTCGAGCTTCACTGCTGGTACCGTGTGTGGGGTAGAACATTGCAATGAAAGGCCGTTTTACTATTTGAGGGGACTGTCCAAGCAGAAAGGGATGGAGGTGGGGGAACTTGTGGAAGAAACATGGACTGTGAGGAGTAGAGAGGGGGAATGGAGACTGTGGAGGACAGAATAGGGAGGGAGAAAACAGGATGGAACAGAGGAGACACCGGTGAACAGGTCAGGAGACTGAGGAAACAGGGTGGGAAACTAGGTGGGGCAGAAGATTGAGGGGACAAGTCATAGTAGAAGATTGGGGATGGGATGGGAAAGGAGGCAGGAGAGTGATAAGAAGAGAGTTGGGGAAGATCTGAATGGCAATTTGCTCACCAGAGATTAGCAGAAGGACTCTCTGGCAGGCACGAGGAAGCCCTCACATGTGATTACCGGTATGTTCTGTGTTTGTTTAATTTACAACCTCAAAAGATGACACACAAGTTGGGAGCTGGAGGGGCTTTGCAAATCAGAAGACAGACCGAAATCAGCATGGGTTGTTAATTGTATTATTTATTGGTAAAATTTCATGATTTTTCAGCCAGTGTCATGATCTTAGGGGTTCTGATTCATGATACTTTTCAACTTTGGGGTTGGAGATATTTATCCATTACCAGCACTGCCCTATTCTGTATCTGAGATATGGAATAGGACAGTGCTGGTAATGGTGGCATTTGGTGACAGATTGTGACAGAACATGGCTTTTCTTACAGACGCAGTTGGGTGGCACTGGTGGGAGACTGTGGAGGACAATGATGACTGGTAACAGATTGTAGCAATTTGGTGGCAGATTCTGGCACTTGTTAGCTGTCTCTGGTAGAACATCCATTGGTGGCACAGTTGGTGAAAGAAACATAGAAATCATAGGACTGAAAGGGACTTGGATAGGCCATCTAATTCTGTCCCCTCACTGAGGCAAACTATTACCTAGACCATCTTTGACAGGTTTTAATCTAACCACTTCTTAAAAACCTCCAATAATGGAGATTCCTCAGCCTCCCTAGGCAATTTTTTCCAGTGCCTAACTACTCTTTAAAGTCAGGAAGTTTCCTTAATGCCTAACTTAAATTAGTCTTGCTGTAATTTAGGCCCATTACATCTTGTCCAGTCAGTAGTACAAGGGGCCTACCTCCTGTCAAACTGAAGCCCCGCCCATTGCCCATCAATCAAACTTTAGCCCCACCCACCCACCACCAGAAGTCCCGCCCCAGCCAGTCACCTGACATCCAGTCCTGCCCCCAAGCTCTGACTTCCAGCTGAAGAGGGTCACTTGATCAGAAGTGGGCATTGTGACTCCTTCCCCACCCATCGGGGCGTTTCACTCCGAGAGCGGGATTGGCCGAGAAAGGGCATGTGGCGGGGCGGGGTGACCCTTTGCCAATCAGGGTCGTCCCGGAAGGGCTCGGCAGTTGGCTGGGTGGCAGCGCCATCGCCGGAAGTCTCAGGCCTTTTTAAAAGCGGAAAACCCCGAGGCTGGTTTTTCCAGATGGTGTGGTTCGCAGCTCGTGGAGAACGTGGACGCCTTTGCCACCCCCCGTGTGGCCTCCACATTTTATTTTGGCTCCAACCTTTAACGGCCCTTGGAGAAGACACTGTGACATCGACAGTTAGGAGGAGGAGGAGGAGGCCAAGATGTTGACGGACCCTGAAACCCATGAGAATGGGAAGCGGGCCGACGAGCTTGATGGCCTCATAGCGTCCACTCCTGTGGAGGAAGGCGAGCATGGCTCACAGGAGTCAGAGGCAGACAAGGCCCAAGGAAAAAACGGTGCAGGTAAAGAACGATAAGTGACGGTTGTGGAGGGGGATGTGGTGGGGGTTAAGTATGAACTAAGCGGCGCGGGGACTTACAACTTTTTTTCTGAAAATCTCTTGACAGCTCGACGACAACTTTATACGGGCCTTTGAGAACCGACACATCGGCAGTCCCGTGCAAGCAAATGTGTTTCGCATCAGCTGTTTTTGTTTCTGTTTGAAACACAGCTCTGAGAGGGAGAGCGAACCGGCTCAGACTCCTTTGTAGGCAGCATCCATTTTCACAGGGCGCTGTAAAAAGGGGCACTAAACCAGGCGATTAATAAAAAGCTCATTTAAATTCATTGGTGTGAAAGTGTTTTCTTTATACTTGTGTGGGTTACAAGCAGCTGCCATGCCAATACAGACGACTCTTTTAAAAAAAAACTATTACACCCCCGGGGAAGTGGGGAGCTTCGGAGAGGTGAACGCTCTTTTTCAAGAGGCCAAAAAGCATAGCAAAACTTTGAACAGAGGTGAGGTAACCGCTTGGCTTTCGGACCAGGACGCTTATTCTTTACACAAACCAGCCTGAATACGTTTTAAAAGAAACAAGACGGTTGTTTCAGACGTGGACCATGATGGCAGGCGGATTTGGTGGATATGCAAAGATTCTCCAGGCACAACAGCGGTTTTAAGTACATCTTAACAGCGATAGACATTCTATCCAAACACTCCTGGGCCTTAGGCCTCAAAGACAAGACGGGAGGTGAAGTAGCCAAGGCCTTTAAAGCCATTTTCAGTGAAGGTCACATGCCTCAAAAATTACAAACCGATCGGGGAAAAGAATTTTTAAACAAACCTTTAAGCGGATTGTTAAAGCGGCATGGCATCCACCATTTTGTGACTAATAATGAAGTCAAAGCGGGGATGGTGGAGCGGTTTAACAGAACTTTAAAATCTCGGATGTGGAGATATTTTACCTCCCGCAACACCTTACGCTACATCAACACGTTACCCGAGTTTATAGAGTTACAATCAGAGCTTTCACAGAATCAGACCTGCTGACGTTAACCCCTCAAATTCTCTGAAGGTGTGGAAAAGAGTATACAGAGACATTTTAAAAGAACGCCAGTTGCCAGCCCTTTTAGAAAAGGCGACTACGTGAGGCTGTCTAAAACCAAAGGAGCTTTTGAGAAAGGATATGAACAAACATTTACCGATGAGATATTCATAGTGGACGAAACCTTAACCAAGGGCTGGAGACCCGTATACCGAGTAAGAGATTACGAGGGCGAGACGGTTGCTGGATCTTTTTACCCGGAAGAACTGCAAAAAGTAAACCCCAAACGGGACAGTATTTACAGGATTGAAAAAGTTCTAGCAGCGAAAGGAAAAGGGAGAAAAAAGCAGCTGCTGGTGAAGTGGCTGGGGTGGCCTTAGAAGTTTAACAGCTGGATGGAAGCTTCTCAAATCTGTGAAGAGGGAAAATGAACGACGGTGGGTTTTACATCACTTTGTCCAGCAATGCCAGCTCTGGGGTTTTTCCCCAAAACACCAGCTCGAACTTTACCATGCAGCTCATTAAACCTTTGGATCTCCCAGGTGCCTGGGAGGTGGGGTTGGTGGAAATACCTGCACAGCTGGAACAACATCAACAAAGACACCCCTTTTGAAATCACCTGCGAAGATAAGCAATGGAATTATGTCCTACGACAAGGTTATTACTCGTCTGTATCCAAATTGCTGGAGCACATTAATGGTGTTGTGACTTGTCATCCTGGCCCGCCCGAGGTGATCATGAACTATGATCCTGTGGGTAGAAAAGTTAGACTTAAGTCCACCGATGTCACTTATACGTTTTCTACCGGAGGAGATCTGGCTAATATTTTGGGTTTGTATCCCAACAGCCACGTCAACAAAATCCCTTTCTCAGCAGACATCACAGGAGGTTTCAACTCCTTGTATCTGTACAGGGACATCGTGGAACACTAGTTTGTGGGGGACTTTTCCGTTCCCCTGCCACGCTGCATCCCCGTCTGAGGCAGGAACAACGAATTTGTCACCATCACCTATGATAAACCGCATTATGTTCCCGTCAGAAAGCATCACATTGACATCATCACCATTGAAATAAAGACTGATCAGAACAGACATGTGTCATTTCGCTTCGGCAAGGTGATCGTCAAGCTGCACCTGCGTCCCCGGAGAGGCTTCTAAAAGAGGGAAAAAAGCAAAGCATCATGGTGACCCTAAAAAATTATGGTGACCCCACCCTCTACAGCAACTATTACAAAGCCCAGGCCGGATACGCCCTTCCTGGTTATCACGGGACCCCCGTGATGTACGGGGCTGGCATGGGCGGAATATTCTGTAGCCTCTTTCGAAAAGCCGTTCCACTTTTGAGGAGGGGGCTAGAGATTATTAAACCCCACGTCAAAACCGCTGCTCAAAACATAGCTAGAGACGTGGTAGGCCACGTCTCCCGTGCTGTTCTGGGGAAGGTGAAGGAACCTCCCGCCCAGGAGGGGTCGGGCGTGATGTACATCAAAAGGAGGAAGAGAAAGAGAAACATCATACCCGTGACGCCAAGGTCCCCCAAAACCCTCTAAAAGAAGAGCTTTGATGCGCCGGGCTAGCCAGAAGCGAAAGACCAAGGGGAGGCGGAGAAGAAATAGGAAACGCGGTCCACCTGGTAAAAGAGATCTATTTTAATCAGCATGGCTTTCGGTCACTGCTGGTCTGCGTGGGGGTATTTGGAACAAGGCCAGTTCGGCTTTGGTGTACTCTTCAGAACCAGGCCGTTGGGGACAGAACCAGCCGTTGGGGACAGAACCGGCCGTTGGGGACAGAACCGGGCCGTTACTATGACAGAACCGGGCCGTTGGGGACAGAACCGGGCCGTTACTATGACAGAACCAGCCGTTGGGGACAGAACCGGCCGTTGGGGACAGAACCGGCCGTTGGGGACAGAACCGGGCCGTTACTATGACAGAACCGGCCGTTGGGGACAGAACCGGGCCGTTGGGGACAGAACCGGGCCGTTACTATGACAGAACCGGGCCGTTGATGATGGGGCCGTTGGGGACAGAACCGGCCGTCGGTCCCCGAGCTGTGCCCCGGGCGGCGCTGGCGGGCCAGGGGGCTCTAGGCGGGAGTCCAGCCGAGTGACAGCAGCGGCCGCCGGCCGGGCCTGGGCCAGAGCCACTCCGCGCTGGCTCCGGCGCTGCAGCGGGCACACGCCGGGGTCCTGCGGCCCTGCCC